>JAQGAE010001246.1:0-24584 GCA_034696685.1 Julus scandinavius
ATTCGGCGTTAAATAAACGTTTAGCATGCAATTTGACGGTAGGGCTCCGTCCCATGTAAAAGTTTCAATCCGTCATGTGCAGACTGTAAAAATCACGTTAAATTTGTTCAACCGTTGAAAACGTTCCATGTAAATTCGTCACATTTTTCAGGTATATGTGCAATTTCAAAAAAATCACGGTTATGTTTCCCTTTACCCAAAATCCCTTGCGTGTTACTAGGCCTATGTGAGTTTCGAAATAATGACGTCAACGGTAACGGTTATTTTTGGTGCTAAATCTCTCTATTAATTGTGTTTTGCTTACTTTCGATTTTTGATAAATATGAGTGACATCATATTAAACATGGGTGGAAAAATCTAGATACGTTCCGGAAAAGTTGGTAGTATAGCGAAAAAGACGTATAACATATTAATTATTGTGCATTGAGATTTTTGAGGTAATTCATTGAGGTACATTGAGGTAATTCATCACATTTTTTGGCCACTGTTTTTAATTACAGCATTTTTGTGTGGCCGTATAACGAAACATTTTAGGCCGTTTTTAAAAATTCAAGTGCATTTGGGACTGTGGACACATTTTTTCTGGTGTCCATGTCCCTTTTCACTGACTTTAAAACTTAATTAAACAGAAAATCCGAAAACTAAAAAATATCATCAATGGATTTTATCACTCTTTCCCCCCTCCCTCCTCCTCCTTCCCCCTTTCTCTCCGAAAGAGAAACTGTAACAATCTTTTGGACCTTATAAACTGCTGTCATATATACAAACACACGAGTTTATTTCTAAATTGTATTAGTGGTGTAGTCTGGATTTATGAATCTTTGACAAGATCTCACATTTATGATGTTAAAATTTGATAGTAAGGTTTTAGGTGACAATTTTTCAATTTCACTATCTTGCACAAAGTGTCTCCTGATATGAGAGAAGGAATGAAACATGTTGTCCATGTTCGTTCATACGTATTACTGCGACACATTTAGGCGAAATCTGAGATAACTGGCCATACATCTGTCTGGCGATAAATAAATCTGAATCCTGTGGATTTCCTATGAATGACTGGATACCTTCTTCGTCTTCTTCTTCCACTTCTCATGGTATCTTGACACCAATGAAGTTAACTGAGCTTAGCCCAAAGACTCGCTGCTAAAAACATGCACTGTTGCGACTAATCCAGTTAGATATGATATTGTTGTTCGGTCCGAGGGACCTCTCAAAAAGTATGTCATCTCGTACGAGCATTAAGGGCGGGGATTTTGGCAGGGTCAAACCAGATGCCCCTAAACCATCGAGGATATTACGCGGCAGATGATAAAACGCGTCGGTCAAAAAAAAAATTCCATTTGCGATGAAAATGCTCCGTATATACGCGATGGTTCGCCTATATAAAAAAATAGCACAGAGATTGTCATTATTTCGTAATATTTATGTTCTCATAGTCATCATTTATTCGTGTCAGTTAAGTCAGGTGATTTCGCTCTATGTTTAATAGACACGGCCTCCAAAACAGGGTCGCCTATCAAGTGTACTATATAGTGTATCACATACTTACTAGTTTTAACCAACTGGTGAAGTAATTGTTGGTTGCTATTATTCTACTCATTAAATACGATTATGAAAATAGAAGCAAATTTCTGTTTGGAATCTATAGAATTTCCCTTTTTAACCTCATGCGTATAGATTAACTGTACCACTGCTAGGGAAATAGCGCCACCTATGCCAGGACTATGACCCACACATGGCTATATATGATCCACAAATGGCTAAATATAACCCACACATGGCTATACATGACCCACACACGGCTATACATGACCCACGCACGACTATATATGACACACACGATTATATATGACCCACACATGGCTATACATGACCCACACACGGCTATATATGACACACACGCCTATATATGTCCCACACATGGCTATACATGACCCACACATGGCTAAATATAACCCACACATGGCTATACATGACCCACACATGGCTATACATGACCCTCACACGGCTATACATGACCCACACATGGCTATATATGACACACACGCCTATATATGTCCTACACATGGCTACATATGACCCACACATGGCTATATATGACACACACACGGCAATACATGACCCGCACATGGCTATATATGACCTACACATGGCTATACATGACCCGCACACGGCTATACATGACCCACACACGGCTATACATGACCCACACACAGCTATACATGACCCACACACGGCTATACATGTCCCACGCACGACTGTATATGACACACACATGCCTATATATGTCCCACACATGGCTATATACTATATATATATATGTATAGCTCATGTTTACGTATTCATATAACTGTTCCACCCGGGTAAAACTGGTAGCTATTGCTTCATTAGGCGTGATATAATTGCAAGGGGTATGTAGCTTTTTTTATGCATCTACCTTAAGATTTAATCCAAAACGTCTTTCTAAAGAAACATAGTTGACAATCGTTTCGCTGTACTTTTGTTTGACTTTTCCGTTTTCCCCCACTACTTTCCGGACGTTCCCTGTCTGTAGCTGGCAAAGCAGCACCCCTGCTGACCACGACGTCCATCCACTGTCTCCACGCCCCCGCCACTCGCACTTTTCTCGTAAAAGGCCATCACAGAGTGCAATGCTGTAGCCACGCACTGAGTTTCTATGGATTTTGTCCAGTCGGTGATTAATGACGGCCAGGCGAACGCGGCTAATAGATGTGTCCAGACGTTATGTCTTCACTCTTGTTCCCTGCATTTCGACCTGTTTTCAGTTAAACATTTCATCGCGTTCGTATTATGGAAAAGTCACTCACGTTGTGTGTGTCTGTTAAGGACAAAATCACGGTTTGGTTTTAAAAATATAACATCGGATTTTAAGTTCACTTTCACTGAAGGGAACTCTGGAAAATTTGACAAAATAAAAAGGTTTGCAATTGTGTTCTCACGTGACAGTGATAAGGGGAATTAAACTTGGGCGATTGACAGGAGTCGTGCTGATTTCGTGAAAACTGGGCATGTTAAATTGTGTATACAAAAATAAGGCAGTGTATCCAGCAGAATTGAAATCGGGAATGTGCTTGAATTTTATCACCTCGGAAAAGTCGGGAATTATGTTTGAAATTTGTGCTGAACTTCAGTTTATGCTTCAATTTCTGTTAATTTGAAAAATGCTTTAAAAAATCTTAAAATTCTCTAGAAAATTGTACATTTAAAAAAATATTATGGTAATTGGTCGTGTGGTCGTGAGAGGAGTCATTGGAAATCCTTAAAATATGCTTGACTTTTTTTTCCAGCAAATTTACTAAAAATCCTGGTTAGTATCACATCATCAGTTTGATTTGTCAGATTTTCGTTGTTTCAAAAATGATTGTAATAATGTTTTTAAACTACTGTCAAAAGCAAATTTGATTGCAATTTAATAGCAATTTGACGAACTTGCCACAAGAAACAAATTACACCCATACCTCGCTTTACGGCCACTACGGTCCACTGCATGGGGTTCATTGTTTTTACCTTAAGTAAATCGCGGAAAATTGGTGGATTCGGGTTGAAATTTGGAAAATTTGTAGGAGTTTGAGGGGGGTCTATCCGCATGATTTCTCCCCCATATATACAGCCTTGTATCAGGATGATGTTTCTCAATAAAAGCCTGAACTTCACTCCACTTGCTGAAAATGTCCTTTATTTCAGCAATTGAAGTAGGGGGCGTTGCTGTACACAGGATTTTGTCCCGTTCGTAAATCGAAACAACATGTGGTGTTCATAAATCGAATTGTCCGTAAATAGAGACGTTCGTAAATCGAGGTTTTAATGTATGTAATAATTGTATAATTATTTAATCATTAAAGAATTATTCTATAAAGTCTATAAACTCACTATGTACATGTATATTTCCCTCTATAATGAACACCCCCATTATCTGAACACTTTTGGTCAATCCCATGTATGTTCAGAATAGAGAGAATCCACTGTATATATATATGTATAACAATGTATTTTGGGCCATAAATCGAAAATGCAATACACCCATACCTCGCTTACCAGCTTTTTTGGCCGTATAACGAAGCATTGTGGGCCTTAAATCGAAATAGTGCCATACACCCATACCTCGCTTTACGGCCTAGATAAGTTCCCGAAAACTTGGCTGTAAAGTGAAAAGCCGTATAACGCTTCCTGTTAAATAACAGCCTTTTTTGGCCGTATAACGAAGCATTGTGGGCCGTAAATCGAAAAAGTGCCATAGTTAGAAAAGACCGTATAGCGAGGTATAGGTGTAATGTACAAAAAAAATGTAGATATACATGTATTTAGGACAAGCAATTCTATTAAATATTTATGTTAATATGTAATTATTTCACAAAGGTTATTCACGTCAAAAATCTATATACTAGCAACCTGTACATTAATTGTGGTCTAGTTAAGTAGTCTATCTTAAATACTGCACACAATAATAATAACAACAACAACAAAAACCCAGTCAAAGGCATTTTTTGCGGTTTTATATATATATATTTTTTTGGTTTCCTTTACCTTCTTCCTCCATCATTCTGGTC
Organism: Julus scandinavius; assembly: GCA_034696685.1. Classification (NCBI taxonomy): domain Eukaryota; kingdom Metazoa; phylum Arthropoda; class Diplopoda; order Julida; family Julidae; genus Julus; species Julus scandinavius. Next base: position 4,569 of record JAQGAE010001246.1, read on the forward strand.
CACACTCCACCAAGCCTTATGTTTTTTTTTTTTTTACCACATGCGAGTTGAATTGCGTGACTGTGTAGCATGAAAGCCATCATTTATACGGGAGTAAAAAAAACCAATATAGCCGCTGTGCAGCCGTCTAAATCGTGTTGGGAGTTTTATTAAAGTGGTTTTCTGTAAATCAAAAGCTCCGTAATTTAATGGATTTGACTTTCTCAAAGAGTGCCGAGTAAATACATCCGCATTGTTGACAGTACGGACGTTATATAGCCCCTACTTTAATGTTAGAAATAACTTCATATATATATATACGTGTGCTTATGAATTCAGGAGTGCTTTTATGTGCCCCATATACTGCATTGAAAGGGACGTCTGCTCCTCTATACTTCTGTAAATGTAATTGAATACATTTAGCAATCGAGGCATTAAGTTATTGTTGCCATTATTGTCCGAATTTCCGAAACGCATTATTGGCCATAAAATCTGGCTCGAGTTTATTTCAGGTAGCCCTAACGTAAATGGGTCTGTTGATGTTGTTGCTGCTTTTTTTTTTCTTGCCTGTTTGCTATCATGATTTATATACGCGCAATATACTCGTAATAAAATAACATTACGGTCGAACTAGAAATGACGAGAGCCTGTTGCCCTTGTAATTAGGCAAACAGTGCTGACAATCGTGCATTGCGGGACTGGTACAGATGAATTTAAGATATGGGCAATTTGGAAATGTCAGACAAAACCACGATTAGTTAATCGGTGATTAACTACAATTTCAAGGTCTGGAATTTATGTTGGGCGGTTTTTTGGCCCCGACGATATTTGAAATTTGGTTATCTATCATTTTTTAAAAAGTTGTCAAAATTTGTTCAAAATTCTCTATTTTATGGAGGTTTCGAGATATGTAAAAGTTGGAGGAAACTTTCTTAGTTTTATTAGGTTTTGAATTTATGTTGGACGGTTTTTTGGCCCCAACGACATTTGAGATTTGGTTGTTTAAAAATTTGTTGAAAATTCGCTTTTTTATGGAGATTTCGATATATGTAAAAGTTAGAGAAACTATCTTAATTTTATTAGGTTTTGAATTTATTTTTTGAGGTTTTTTGACCCGACGATATTTGAGATTTGGTTGTCTATTATTTTTTTAAAAAGTTGTCAAAATTTGTTGAAAATTCGCTATTTTATGGAGGTTTCTAGATATGTAAAAGTTGGAGAAACTATCTTAATTTTATTAGGTTTTGAATTTATTTTGTGAGGTTTTTTGACCCGACGATATTTGAGATTTGGTTGTTTAAAAATTTGTTGAAAATTCGCTATTTTATGGAGATTTCGAGATATGTAAAAGTTGGAGAAACTATCTTAATTTTATTAGGTTTTGAATTTGATGGTTTTGATTTTGATGGACGTTTTCTCGTCATCGCTTAATAAATTTATTTTGTGAGGCTTTTTGACCCGACGATATTTAAGATTTGGTTGTCTATCATTTTTTAAAAAGTTGCAAAATTTGTTCAAAATTCGCTATTTTATGGAGGTTTCGAGATATGTAAAAGTTGAAGGAAACTATCTTAGTTTTATTAGGTTTTGAATTTATGTTGGACGGTTTTTTGGCCCCGACGACATTTGAGATTTGGTTGTTTAAAAATTGGTTGAAAATTCGCTATTTTATGGAGGTTTCGACATATGTAAAAGTTGGAGCAGCTATCTTAATTTTATTAGGTTTTGAATTTATTTTGTGAGGTTTTTTGACCCGACGATATTTGAAATTTGGTTGTCTATCATTTTTTAAAAAGTTTATTTTTTTTTTTTTTAGTTAATTAAAACAAAGTTGCAAGTTGCAAAATTTGTTCAAAATTCGCTATTTTATGGAGGTTTCGAGATATGTAAACGTTAGAGGAAACTATCTTAGTTTTAATAGGATTTGAATTTATGTTGGCAGGTTTTTGACCCGACGATATTTAAAATTTATTTGTCTATCATTTTTTTAAAAAAAGTTGCCAAAATTTGTTCAAAATTCTCTATTTTATGGAGGTTTTGAAATATGTAAATGTTGGAGGAAACTATCTTAATTTTATCAGAGGCTGGAAGTACGTAAAACAACAGGATATGCTTTGCAAACTGACAACTTACATTTTTTTTAAATTTCTTGAAAACTAATATTTGAAAAATTCATAATTTGTAAAACATTAAAACTTTTTTTTTCCACTTTTCCATTATCTAAAACCTAAAGACGGATATGATTTCGAGCATTATTTTGTTTTTTCCAATTTTGAATACCATACAGTATATTTAAACAAGTTCAAAATTGCAATATAAATTCAAAACTACCTATAGCAAAGTTCAGATCATTGAGAAGAATTAAATTGGAATTTCCTGAAATATTTACCCTTTAATGCCTAGCTGTCGTCACTGAGCTTAGTAGAAAACAGATATAAAACAAAGTATAAATATATTTATTTTCAATTAAGGATACATCACATACAGGCATCTTAAACACCTTATACTTTACCACGACTGAATACTTTTCCCAGTAACACACAATGGGAAATTTCCACGCCGTGCACCGAAAAGGAGGTATAGAAAAATCCCGCAAATGATTTATAAAAAAACCCAACTTGGTATAGATAATGATTGTGCCCCTGCTAATTACTTTTCATTTAATTCGTACTTTGGTTGGCCCGCTTAATCGATTCCAGCGCCTGATTGATTTCCATGCGACGCCATTTCAGCGTCTAAGGTAATTTGCTGGCTACGGTACTTATAATTCCGCGTGCCTACCATTTGTAATTCAGGTGATGCATGCTCGATAATCGCTGTAATTGTTGGCTGTACGATTGAATCTTCAAGTTGGTTGGCTTCACTCGGCCATTTTAGACCATTGATCGCTTTCAAATGGTGTTTACCCGCAACCACCTCCAAATTTCCTCCACACGCACGATACACACCAGCTTTAATTCCTTCCCACATTGAATTTAATCTTAGAAACACTGCTAAAATCATTTAGCAAATGTATTTAGCTTAAACGTGTTAACACTATGACAGGAAGTAAATCATAAATAAACAAGAATTCGATTGTTTTGAACAGTACTTCCAATTCAACTAGGTAGCCTATGCAGTCAGCAAATAGTAAAAATGCCATATGGTTTAATTATTTCAGGAGAATGCTCCTACGTCAGTAGCGACTTAAAACATCATTGTTAAATTGAATTTTTACTAAATCTGGACTTTCGCCAGGAAGGCTATTCCATCGTCTAATCGCATACAAAAAAAGGACCGTCTTGGGGCCTCATATTGTTGTTTTTCACTTTGAAATGGAAGATTTTTAAAAATTGAATATACAAGTTTAAAAAATGTCCGTTATTTTGCACACGCTGCCAGCAGGTGGCAGCATGAGATAGGAAAGTTGTGAGTGCAAAAAATCAAATCATAATTTAATTAAAAAAATTACTATTTTAACGTGAAAAATTACACGATCAGTACCTTGCTGATTTATGAAGTTATTTTAAACAATTTTTATTTTTATTTAATCTCTTTTTGTTTGACTGTGAGTGTCTTTGCAAATTTCCCCATTGAAAGGGATAGGGCTGTAATCCCCCTTAAAAGATATTTGACACAGAAGATGATAAATGAAACACCCTGTATAGCAATAGGTGAATTCTTCTTTTAACTCAATTTAAAGATCCTTTTATACTTACTGTATAATTAGTAATAACTACAGCATTTCCTCAAGTTGGCACTTATCATATTTTTGCATTTATAGTTGTGGACAGATAAAATTGTTTTAAAAACTGGAAAAGTTAGGGATGTTGAAAACTTACATTTCTGTGACAAGACTTTAATACAACAAAATATTACATATTTCCATTCGTGAATTTGCAATGATGGTGATATGTGTTTTTATTCTATTGGCAAGATGGCGACTAGACAACTATTGATAATGTTGTAGTATTAAACCTGCATGGATGTGCTTATTTTGGTAAATAACTTGTTTGAACACCAGGTATGGAGTCGATTTAGTAATCCATAATCTATAGTGCTAAGTTAGCGTTAACGCTTTCTGTTTCATGGAGTAATAAAACTGTTCAATGCTTTTAGCATTCTGTAGCACGACTTTTAGGGAGACGAGACTGTTGGGTGCCCCATAATTCATTGGATGCATTTTAATTTCGACATTTTTCAATAAAGTTAGAATAACTTTTTTACTGTCTAATTAAGTGCTATTTTCATTTTGCATAATAAAACATTTATTGCCATGCACAAGTATCTGGAAGTCTGGAAAAAAATTTGTTTGGACTATTTTGGAAAAACATTTTGGTAATTGGTAGTGGGAGGAGGTTCTTAAAAATGTAAGGGATGAGCCTCCACTGAAGTCAACATTCAACATAAAACATGCAAACATCAAACATACAAACACTCAAGACAAACCTGAAACAATGTATTTCGTCAACATGTTGATGAATGCTGACCTGTCTCCATCAAAAAGTTGACAGAATCAGTCAACAAACGCGTCCAGTTTATGGCTCTTCTACCGAGGCTTTATATACTTATATGGCTGAGCATGCGCAGTAAAGTGGCAACATTTTTTCCCTTTGATCTGACCCGCCTCCCGAGCGATCAGAAAAATGTTGACGAAACCACCGTATGGCAACAAAAAAACGTCATAAGTTTCCACAAACATCACGGTAGGCAAAACTTTTTTTTCTAAATTTGTTTCAGCATAACAATGTTGATCAACAATGTTGCCGTATGTTGTCTGCAGTGGAGACAGGGCTTTTAAGGTTTGCCCTCATTGGTCCAAAACGTTTGCTCCGTTTTTCCTGCTTTTTTGGTTTTTACACCTCCGCTTTTGGAAACATGCTCCTAAAAGCATGTTTTGATGTTTTTTTGTTTTCAAGTTTCCGTGTTTTCGTTTGTGTGGACCCGGCTTGACAGTTTTAAAAAACGAAATTCGCAATTTACACCATAATGAAATTCTTTTGTCATAACTAGAATTAATGCACCAATAGAGACTGCCATCATATTGTAGTTACATATCCTCGATACTAAAACATTGAGTGTTTTGATAGCATTTGGCCACATCATGTGATACACAGGCTTGAAATGGACATGATTTATGCGTTGAACATGACCGCTCCATGAACTGGAGACAGGGCACGATGTAATATTGATGAAGCGATGAAAACTCGGGTTGCTTCGTTTCGCCAGGTAAGTTGAAGATGGACAATCAGCCTCTGCTGTTGCTAAATCGATGGCAAATCGTGCAAACGGTGCCATGCACGCTGTACATCTAATATATATTGCAAAGTAGCGGGTGTTAGGCAGGCCAGCCTATATCCATGATGCATAAGCACCGTATATATGTATAAGCAATTTCTTCCTGCTCCCTGTCTACATGCTTCCAAAAGCCAAGTGAATTCCTAGGGGTGTACTTTGCGGCACGATCAATTATTGCAGCGGCAATGGCAGAGGATAGCAATGGCCGAATAATGGCGCTGCCAACAGCGGCCAATGTCTCTCTCACTTTTCTTTCATTTTACGTTGCATCATGTGAATGCCTCCAAAATGAGATCTTTAAAACTTGGCTCGCCACATTTCAAGCAACACGTGGACTGAAACTTCAGAAAATCTGATAATTGAAATAAAATTTCGAAATTATCAAATCCATGAAATATTGGATTTATGTATTTATTTATTTATTATTAAATGCTATGTACACTCATAGAGTACACATTTCGGACATCTCTGTCCTCGTTTATATCATATGCATTTCACTACAATAGTTAGTTAAGATCAATTAAATTCGATACTTATCAAGGAAGGCTGCCATCAGGCATTATGAATGTTTAAAGAATTATAAATCTTGATTCTAATCTAGATCTAAATAGTTTCTATTATATATTTTTTTAGCGTTGTTTTCCAATGTTTGCAGCTATATATGCATGCATAATTGGAACAATCAAAAAGTTGTCTGCGGAGTGATATGGGCAACTTATTCCACTCAATGTAAGTGCGATAGGGAAAACATCTGTCAAGAAATTTGGGGGTTATCTTGTGGTTGTTTAATGTGAGGTATGTTGTGGTTCTACTGTTGCTTAACTACTGTTTGTCCAATGTTATATAGAAGGATGGTTCAAATTCATGATGTAGAGATGGTCCAGTGTAGGGCAGCCCCTGCAGATTTGTTAAGGGCGATTACCAACATTCCGCGAGTGTGACTGAAATGCTCCACTCTCTAAATTGGGACAAGTTGAGGTCCAGACTATAGGAGTAGATATAATCACTCAAATCCTCTGTCCGAGCTTTGTGCCTAGACGGATACTTACTATTGGTCCTTTTTACATGCGATTTTTCCTGGCGAATGTCCATATTTAGTAAAAATTCAATTTAACAATGATGTCTAAAGTCGCTACTGACGTAGGAGCATTCTCCTGAAATGATTAGGTATGACCCCCCTCATACCATATGGTATTTATTTGCTGACTGTAGGGTACTGAGTTGAGTTGAATTGAATTGACAATCGGTAAATTACTTTAATTTAACTCAAACCTTGCTCGTACATATACATGACAATGTATGTGAAAGTGTCTCCACCAAAAAATGGGAAAAAAACGTGTGCAAATGTAAGCGTTGTGACACGTGGGTGATTGTTGCTTCAATTGATCCAATGGCTGAGCTGAGACGATGGCTAACGGCTCAGCCGATACTACATACATTGATCCCCCCTTTGGTCTAGACCGCCTCCCGAGCGGTCGTTCAAATGTACGTATACATACAAAATGGCGGCTGGAAATACCCGGAGGGCAAACTTTTTTCGCAGATGTTTGTAAAGACGTGTATGTACGTACAATGTACGTTTTGGTGGAGTCGCGCCTTAAAGCAGTGTTTTGCGACCAGAAGAAAATTGAAACGTTTTTGTTTATACAAAAACAGTTTAAAAAAATTATCTTTACTTCTAGTATATTTTGGTTTTTAAATACGTACTTCAGTTGTTTTCAACGTTATTCATAAAAAGTAGCTATTGCCAATACTTTTTGGAGCCACTGTATATTCTCCTTTTATCCATTACCTGATTTTCGTGTGTGAAGTGGGCTGAAAATATTTTTGAATGAACTTCTATTAAAACAGGTGCTACCATTTTTTCATTAATTTAGATTTTTATTTCATGAATTTATAGTTAACTTTGCAGTAGAACAACCCAGTATTTTCTTGGTCACGCAATATATCGGCTTCTTAGTCTCACTAGCCTAGGAAAGGATCGATAGTCTCATCAAAAGCAACACCCCAGCTTAATTTTTTCCACAAATTTCATGACCTTACGATATACCAAAATGGGTTTTTATAAAGCAACTGTTTCTGGGATTTGTTGTTTAATATGGTTTAGAACTTTTGCATGTGCAGGAGCACGTGAAGGTTGCACATGCAAAAGTAGTTATTTTTCTATTTTGATTTTCTAAATTGTAGAAGTCGAATTTTTTACTGTTCTTTCCTGAGTTGAAAAGATCGTTTTTGAAAATTAGGACGTTTCTGCCTAGTTCTTGCATTGCTTATCTGAAACTTAGCATGAATAAACGTTTTTTTAAAGTAAAGTAAGCTTTACACATTTGTTAAGGACGTTTACAAGGTAAGAAGATTTGGAATTCGTATCCAGGAGCTCTCGATCACAACAGCAACTAAAAGTTCCACTTGATGTCGCTGGATTAAGGTTTTGCTATCAGTTTGTATTTCAGTGGTTTTCAAATGCTGTGCCGCCACAATTCGAGGCCTAGTTTAGTGTGCTGTATGAAACTATCACAATTTTAATGGTACATGTATATGTTGTGAACCATTTTATATGTTGTTCATATTTTTATTCGTAAGTACAGATATTTTTATTTATTTGCTTTATGCCTATCATTCTATTTCATTGCTTTCTGCTAAAGTATTTTCTCGTCTATTTGCCGTCTAAAATATCGTGAGAAAAGCATGAAATCACACACTTGAACACAATCTTAAGTATTCGAAATCATATATAAAATATTCCATCCATATCTATAGCTTGTTCCCACATATACTCTATCTTTTCTTTCCAGATTATGCCCAATGGTCGGAGTTACCAGAATGCGTTTTTGTTGTTGTTTTTTTCACTTTTATGGGCTCTTGTACCTGTTTACCCCCATTTTCCATAACGTCAATATTTGCATATCATCAAATGTCATACGACCATGTTCGCATGAAGTAGTCCGGTTTTTTATATTATTATTCACTTGTAGCTATCTGCTGGCAAAATGAGTGAATCCATAATCCGTTTCCGTTTTATTTCACTGAATTCACGAAGTATATATATGGTTATACCGACATTTGTTTCTGATGGTTATTTGCACTCGAGTTCAATGGGGCAAGAACCATTGCACAATGTTGAATAGCTGGTGTGGACATGTACTACATAGTAGTTTGGAATACAGTATTGCGAAAGTTGGCTGGATTTATAACCAAACCTTTTGTACATTTCAAATGGGATGAAATGTGCTTTTTCACTTAATTAGTTATACGTTATACTTGTAGTAACCAGCGTATTCTAATGTTGCAGATATTGCAAAAAATGCAGAAAATGCCAATATTTTTAAACAATTAAAGGATACAGAGTGTCCACAAAATCTAGACAAATTTTAAAATACTAATATTATACTGTAATATTGTGTTTTTCAACCGGTGCATTCTAAAGACTCAATAGAGGGGCGAAAAGATTTTATTTAAGCTACGCTTTTATGAGAAATAAAACCTACTTTATACGTGACATTTCTCCCATTTCATTACATTTTCCTCAAAATCCAATGAACCCATCATATACCAAAACAAGGTTTTATAAACAACGAAAATGCCCCCTTTATGACGATGGAATATAGGGTTGGGATATGCCGTCAGTTTGGTACCTTAACTCCTTAGGTTCATTCAAAAAGGACGTCCTCAAGAGGGTCTTCTGGCATGTGGACAGGGAGTGGGCGATGGAGAAATCAATTATGGACGTACACTAATGATGATAATTATCAGTTTTTGGATTTTTTGGTTAATTGAGTTTTAAAGTTAATCAGAAAAAGTTGGAAAAATGTCGTGGGAAAAGGCGAGTGCAAGGAAATTTATAGGATGGTCCACGTTCCAGCAAATTTTCTGGACATCCTACTTCTCAAAAAAAAAGTTAGAATGTCCATGAGGGGGAAGAGGGTCTTAGTTAAAATGGATACTGTGTGGACAGGGGGTGGGGGGTCAATTTTTGAAGGAATTTCGGGGACGTCCTTTTTTGAATGGCCCCTTATAGTCACCTTGGATTACCATTTCTTACAGGAATTTATTGCTGTAAATTTTTTTAAATTTCTGATAAAACAGAACCAGGTTTTTTAAAGCAAAGAAACATTTTTGTTAGTTGTTTTCCTTTTCTCACTTAAAGTATACCATATTTTACCAATATCAAAACGTTATTTTATAATGTAAAGACATTTTTTCCCCTTTATGTCACTGGATTGATAATTTTGTACCTTTCAATCCAGTGGCCTTCAACCGGTGTCATTATAAAATGTCATGCTTGAGTAAATCGTATATATGTATTTTTGAAGAAGAATTTAATACCATTTATTTTAGTGTGGGATTTAAACACAAAGTACAATTATTTATTTTTATTTATTTATTTATTTATTTAAATAAACATAATGTTGAAACTCAGTCCTTAACTCCTACCTGAAGTTCTTGAAAATTAAAATATCAGTTTCTCATTCCGTATATACACACACAAACACTTCGTATCGCTAGATATATCGATTATTTGTTGTTGGCCAACACGATGTTCGCGTTGGCTGGGTGCTATATTACGGTAAAATGAATTTCGAAAGCTATACTTGTTGCTTTCTACGAGCACGTATTAATAGCCGATGAAGTGCGTGTAGTATATAAGGTCTTCATTATACGTGTCTCTATATATATATACGATCACTCGTGTCTCAATATATTTATTGCACGGCCTATATCTTGGCTAGTTGTCATTGCACTTGCTGCGGTGATTACTGCCTTGTTATGGTTCGGTTATCGACTTTCGTCAACGTCAAACTCATTTTTTATTTTGTAGAAACTCTGTGAACTACACTGTTTTATTACAATTCGTTTCTTTGCACTTATTGTTCGGTTTTTTATAGGAATTATCGGTTTCTTTATCCAACGTTTTCATCACCTACGACGTCTTTAACTATAATCGAGTTCAATCCAAAATTTCTTTCATGTACTGCATAAGAAACGCCAAGAAGTTTTGGCGTACTTTTTGAAATCATGTTCATATTAAATTCCTTTGATTCGAGTCCGGTAGTCTTCATATGGAAACTATATTAATGTCTACTAAAAATTTAGTTTTGAGATTCACTATGTTTTATAGATGCCCGGGTGATACGTATGTATATGCAGCGATGGGTAAATTGTACTCATGAGTACGAGTACTAATTACGATTACAGTGGAATCGTACTCTATATATTAAGTAGATTACATGTAATCAGTAGCCATATGAAACGAGTAATCTAACTTGGGCATAGAGTATATATATATATATGTACTCATGTGCCGAAGTACTGATTACGAGTACTCCATAGTATGAATTGTATTGTAATCAGTACTCGTACTACGAGTACATTTTCGTTACTCAAAATACGCAATTATTTACTTAAAAATATTTCTATTCATACTAGATTACTACATTGTACTCAATTTCAGATTACGTTAATACTCATAGTTTTAGAATATGTGAATACTCGAGGATATTTGTAATCACCCGTTGTGAGCACATTTTTGTATTCAAATTACTCTTTGTACTCAGTAATATTCTTACTCGTTACTCAAATACATTAATGTACTAAATTACTGTCATTATGTGCTGGGAAATCAAATGTACAGTTTAATATTATAAATTTCTTTTACATATTGATTTTCTTTAAACATTGGTGAAATCTGAAATATTTATAATATAACCTTACATGTAATCTTAAATAATTTGGTCGATATGCTTTATCTCTTCGTGGACACGGCTAAATAACTGAACAAACCGTTATTTCCAGGCATTTTTTGCATGCTTTATTTTTGTGCGATTTCTGCAGCCACTTTCTTGGATAAGATTTCCTCTTTTTGTCTTCATTATCCCACCTCTCCTGCCATGATTTGGTAAATCATGACAAATTTCGTCTGGAATCATCCCTAGATTTGGCCATCGATGGCTTAAGTGAGGCGTAAATCCTAGTACATAATAGATCAATGCCTGTATTGACCACTAATGCCATTTAACATGCCGACTTAACCCAACCATTTCCCCTTCCCATCCACATTTTATATAAATTAATCGTGACTGATTTGAATGCAAGTTCTGTAGAGTAAGAAAGGCGTTGGTTATTATATGCTTAATGGAATGAAATCGATATACAGTGAAACATCTGCTTACGAACGATTCGGTTTACGAACACCACATGTTGTTTCGCTTTACGAACTATGCATCAGTTTACCAACTCAATTCTCTGGACCACCAATCAAAGGTCGGAGTTTCTGCAATTGTTTTACTAGTTTCAGCAGCACATCTTTATTACTAACAAGTTTTACTAAATACAGGTAACATCAAAAATGTTATTATTTACAAGGATTTAAATTAAAATCGATATTAGTTTTAAAGATGTAGCCTCAATTGCAAATATGGTAAAAGTTCGTCTCTTGTTTTATCCACGCGAATTGCAGATGCAATGGATTACAATCCATCGATGACGTCGATTTCAGACTTAAATCATATAATTAACAACAGAATAGAAGAGTAGAATAATACAAATTTTCCTAATGGAAACAATGTTTGTTAAAGTAAATTTCTTAAACAGAATCTGTGAATGAACTTGATTCGTAGCATCGTCAGTATGACGACACCACGTGGCTGTCTTTATTTCCTATAATGTTGGAAATCATGGATGTATATATTAAACTGCTTTCTTCTAATATTACTGTTATATTTATTTCCTGTCTGTATTATTTCCTCACTACATAAAGCCATAACAAAAAAAAGTGTTGTGTTAAAAAAGTGTTCAGATTATTGTGTCTACAGTTTTTTCCCCAATAAAAATGTTTGTACAGGAGTTTTCTCAGTTGGCAACAAACATGTGTTATCAACAAACCTTGCTATATCGTTATTTTCGAAAAAAAAGAGGCAAGCATGGGATGCATACCTTTTGGGTAAAAAGAAGACACCTTGTAACGCAGCTGCCTGGATGTCCCTATATTTGATAATCCTTATTTATTGGCTTATGCGACCAGGTTTAGTCCATCTCCCAGCGAGTAATTGCAACCAGATTTCGTGTTTTAGCCGATAAGCTATAAGAGTGGAGAGAGACGCACGTGGTTTTTGTCTTAGCTATTACATTTTGGCTCTCATATAGCGCCCTAATTCTCCCCAACAAATACGGAATCGTAATTGGGTTTTCGTCTATTGGAGACGAGCACGCACTTTCGTCTACACCGGCCATCTTACTTGCTATACTACATACATGTAGCACTGGCTTTTTTCCCCCTTTTTCGTCGTTTTTGGTCATCTCGGCCATTTGGAAGAGGCTTTTTTTCTTCTTCTTCTGTCGCCGTTTTTTATTCCCAAGAGGTCAATCCTGATCATTGAATGCTCTTTCTTTTAGGTTGTTTATTTCGTTTGTTTTTGCTGCTGGGTGTCTTTCTGTCTCTTATGTCCTATTTCCGTCAAGGCGAGCAATGTGCCGTGTGAAGAGACATTCGGAAGACGATTGGGGAAAAAATAATAGTGAAAACTTGGCACAAACTATACATGATGGGAAATGGATGTATGGCCAATGAAGTGGTCAGTGCGATCCGAGAATTCAACGGTGTTTCGAGGTGGTTTGTGGTCACTCTTCAGGGACAGTGTCAAGTGCTGAACTATCCGTATGTCATTGTTCGGAAATCGATGACGTGCTTTCAAAATATCGAAATCTTACTATTCTGCGAAATACTGGAAACACTTGTTACTACTAGTCTTTCAAGTTTTGAAAAGTCTGTGGCGGGATTTTTTATCATTCTTCACAAAGAACATCTTTTTACTAAACTCCACTTCTTTCACAAGGATTGTCACTCAATACACCTATTATGCGCAGACACGAACTGAATATTCATGTTTAAAAATGAGGTTTTGACGCTTGACAGTGCACTGTCAAGCGTCAAAGTCAAGCGTCAGTGGCAGCCATAATTGCTATATTTCTATATAATCCGTTCCTTGACCATCTTCGTGAACCGAAAAGTTCGTGATCCGAATCGATTTTTCCCATTGCAATTAATGTAAATCCAAATAATGCGTTTTTGCCTTAGAATTTTTTTTTAACATGTTATGGCTTTATGTGTGGAAATAATACAGACAGGAAATAAATATAAGAGTAATATTAGAAGAAAGCAGTTTGATATATACATCCATGATTTCCAAAATATAGGAAATAAAGACACCCACGTAGTGTCGTCATGCTGACGTTGCTGTGAATCAAGTTCATTCGCAGATTCTGTTTAAGAAATTTCATTAAACAAATATTGTTTCCATTAGGAAAATGTGTATTATTCTACTCCTATTCTGTAGTTAATTATGATTTAAGTCTGAAATCGACGTCATCAATGGATTTTCATCCGTTGCATCTGCAATTGGAGTGGATAAAACAAGAGACGAACTTTTACCATATTTGCAATGTAGGCTTTATCTTTGAAACTAATATCGATTTTAATTTAAATCCTTGGAAATTAGTACATTTTTGATGTTACCTGTATTTAGTAAAACGTATTAGTAACAAAGATGTTCTGCTGGAACTAGTAAAACAATTGCAGAAACTCGGACCTTTGATTAGTGGTCCCGAGAAATGTGTTCGTAAACTGAAGCATCGTTTGTAAAGCGAAACAACAAATGGTGTTCGTAAGCCGATTTGATAGTTAACAGAGACGTTCGTAAACCGAGGTTCCACTGTATATGTATATAAAAACGTTGCCTTGATGACAGGCATCATATGCTGCTTAAAAATTGCATAGACACGTGTTGAGCATCTGTGCTTAAAAGTTGAATCTTGGTTTTAAGAAGTGACATCCATTTTGTAATCACTTTTCGAATTCTGCAGACAGTTTCACCACCTTGTTTAAGTTTTTAACTTTGAAAATTCTTGCATGAAGCGTGTGTGACGTCATAATAATATTGAAAGTAGTGCATTTGTTTGTAGAATTCGAGCAACCTTGCATGAAATATGGTTATAATGTTAGGAAGGGAGATCCCTAACAACGGATCTATGGTATTATAAGCCTAATTGCCTATAGTAAAGTAGATGTGTATACGCTATATATCGTCATTAAACCATACTCTATTAGTCTATCGCATAAATCCATACTCAGAAAATCGTATTGTTGTGTTTTTCTTATGTACTACTATATATACACGTCCATTGTTGCTTTTTTTTTATTCATTTCCCCTTATATATATTTTTTGTTGTTGCTTTTCCTGCAACACGGTCTTTGCGTGCAAACGCAAAGGAGTTATAGGCGTGGTCGTGTCTGATATATGGACGTCAATACGCTGCCTCTCCGCTGTTTTTTACTTTTCTCTTTCGTATACAACGCATTTTATCTTTTATTTGTGGTCAACTAACGCCATTGGTCTGCCTGTGCCGTACAGAGTGGCTCCATATACACTCTATTCTGGAGAAAATCGCTAGAATCTATAAAACCAGTTTGATGTTAGATTCAACAAATCGTTCGCCATGGTTACGTCCGTTAGTGTGGTCTCAGATTATAGCAATAAGTATATATGGGGAAACACAAAAATCATACTCAATGTATGCGGTTTGAGTAACTCAGACAACTTTACAACACAAAAAAGTAGTCTGGAACACCTTCTCTATGGAACTTACAATGTCGTGTTCAAAACATGTTTCAAGTAAGCATGCCAGTAACCACTTGAACAAAAAATTTCAACATTGAAAATAGTACGTTTTTTTAAAAAATTGTGAAGTATTTTATAGGAAAAAAATGAAATCTATGAAGTATTTTGTTAAAAAAAATTGAAATCGAGGAGCACATTTGGATAAAATCAGCATTATTTCCGTATCTTGATTCAATTTACGAACTTAAAATTACATTATTCAAAACAAGTTCCAAATAAGTTTGACACAACATTGCAAATGCTAGAATTTAATTTTTTAAATGGTGATTTTTTTAAAAATCTTTGAAGTATTATATAAAATAAAAATAAAATGCAACGTAAGCTTATTTGGATAAATTACATTAGGGAAGATTAGCAGTATCTTAATTAAATTTATTCACTAACTTAGAATTAAAAAATTTAAAACAATCCAACTGTTTTTTATTTAATTCACTTTATCTAAAGTCGCATAGTGCTATAAATATACCAACTGCTAAATGGGTGGTAATTTATTAATACAAGGAATTATACGATTTGATCTCCATTTCGGAAAGTTGAGGGAGGAGAAAAGTGCTTTGTTCTACATTATTGAGTTTCAAGAAACGATGTAGCACTGTAGTGTTCTATACGCGATCAATTCTTGATTAATGCCAGGCGTGTCAGGACAACTATTCAATCAAAAAAGGACCTTGTGTGGGTCCATTCACTCTAGCTTTGACCCCCACATCACGCCATTTCAGGTCAGGGCCGATTTATCCAACCTGTTTAAAGTTCTGGATTAATAAATTGATGTTTATAATAAAGCATGTAAAGTAGGGTGGAAATAGTTAGTGTCCATGTAGCAGCCTTGAAAATCGGGAAAATCTACTTGAATTTTTATCACATAGAAGAAGTCGGGAATTATGTTTGAAATTCGTATTACACACTATTTTATTCTTGAATTTCCTGCCTGGTCGGGACATTTCTGTTAATTTAACAAATATATTATAAAAGAACAAAAAAAAATCATTTTTTTTTTTTTTGAAAAATGTTGGAAAAATGTTGTGATGATTAGTCGTGGGAAGGGTTGTTGAAAAATTAAGAGATGAACCTTGAAATCCATAAATTTAGTCCATCAAATATACTGTACACTCTCTAGGTTGTATTCTACAAACTCAATTCAAATCAATACCCCACAGTCTGCGATAAATGGCGACTAGACGATGGAATAGCCTTCCTGGCGAAAGTCCAGATTTAGTAAAATTGAAGTTAACAATGATGTCTAAGTCTCGCTACTGACGTAGGAGTATTCTCCTGAAATTAGGTACGACTCCCCCCTCCCCTACCTTATTTTGTGACTTGAGTTGAATTGAGTTGACAGTGGTTTCTACAGTGTGCACTTTTTTCTGTTTAATATTGCATGGAGGTCCTTGTTCTTTGAGGCTAGGATTATCTTTGCTTAAACATCGGTGTGGACAAGCCTTCCTCTTCCTAGAAAACGCATTTCGTCGATTCTCGGTTTTTATTTCCGTGCTCATGTCCTCCCTTAGATGTCTGACTGTAGGCTATAGCAGTGGCAGCAGTGGCAGCAGTAAGCGCAGTATATATGTGTGTGTGTGTATTGGCATACTGGTGTGCGTGTTTCCAGGCTGTATTGTGCATTGGAAACAGGCCAAAAGTTCCTGACCAACCAACCCATGCTAAGCTATGGCCTTAGAGACAGCAGTCAGCTGAACCACACGGACCTACTTACACTCAATACCGCCTAATTACGAGCAGTTTTTGCCATGTTCGGATGCGAGACATAAAAAGGCGACTGACCACTGATCATTTTCGTCTTGCGGACGAGAGTGGCTCGACCTCGGCAGCTGTTTTTCCAATCGCGTCGGACTCGAGGAGGTGAAGGAAGTGTACGAATGTGAGGAAATGTCCGAGGTAAGGCTTTGATTCTTAGACCTTATCAAAATATTAGTGTCCACTAAGTCTTTCCTATATTTGATTCACTCTCATTTTTTAAAAAAACACGTGTTTATGGCGCTTTCGTATAGCGCGCTTCGCGCATAGATGAATATTGAAACACGTTTGCAAAAGACGATATCCAATATGCTTATGGAGTTGCCAGGGGGTTTTGCTGGAAAATGGTGTGACGTAAGACCAGTCCATTGTCTTTTCAAATAAATGGACGGGGGATTTGGGAAGAGAAGCGCATTTTACAAAAGATATACTCTTCGAGTGAAATTACGAAATCTAAACGTGTGATGCGAGTATAAAATGTAGTGGACAATGAAGATGTTTTGACTAAGTTTTCAACATAATTAATCTTATTTTTACTGTTTCTTACAAATTTCATCGGATTATGAAATCGGTGTACAAACTTCAAATATCATTTAGTTATCGTCATTTCTGGCATTTTTTTTTTTTTTAGCAAGGGCCTTGGATGGTTATTAGTAATCTTAACTCGCTTTTTGTTGCGCTTTTAAGAATTAAGTAAGGGGAATTCAGATATTAAGGGGATTATAACCCTATCCCTTTCAATGAGAAAATTTGCAAAGACACTCATGGTCAAACAAAAAAAAATTAAATAAAAATTAAAAAAATTTAAAATAGCTTTATATATCAGCAATGTACTGATCGTGTCATTTTTCACGTTAAAATAGTAGATTTTTTAAAATTAAATTATTATTTGAATTTTTGCACTCACAACATGCCTATTTCATGCTGCCAACTGCTGGCAGCGTGTGCAAAATAACGAGCATTTTTCGAACTTGTATATTAATTTTTAAAAAATCTACCATTTCAAAGTGAAAAACAACAATACGAGGCCCTTGCTGATCCATCAAGCCACCCCAAACAATTTTCACCCCCACCCAAACTTCCCTCATTCAACTGTGAGTATCTTTGCAAGCCCCGCCCATTGAAAAGAATATGGTTGTGATCCCTTTTAACAGCTATTTAGCTGCATATATGAAAATATGGCTGATTCATCGCAGTATACTTTGTATAATGCCCCTATCCTTTTCAATGGGTCGGCTTTTCGAAGATACTCACAGTTGAATGAGTGAGGTTTGGGTGGGGGTGAGAATTGTTTTTGGTGGCTTGATGGATCAGCATGGTCCTCCGCTTGTCGTTTTTCACTTTGAAATGGTAGATTTAAAAAAATTAATATACAAGTTTGAAAAATGTCTGTTATTTTGCACACACCGCCAGCAGGTGGCAGCATGAGATAGGCAAGTTGTGAGTGCAAAAATTCAAATAATAATTTAATTTTTAAAAAATCTACTATTTTAAAATGAAAAATGACAAGCGAATGCCCTTGCTGATTTATGAAGTTATTTTAAACAATTTTTATTTTTATATAATCTTTTTTTGTTTGACTAAGAGTGTTTTTGCAAATTTACCCATTGAAAGGGATAGGGTTGTAATCCCCCTTAATTGAGTATACATGCCTTAAATATGATGAAAACTTTACCTTAAATGACTTGGTCAAATTGTGCTCATGAGTAGGAGTGTGGCGTCACAGTCATGTGCATTTTTATAAAGATGCACGTTCTGTTTTTGATCTCGTGCACATGCTGTTCTAAATCTAGTGCACGTGCAGTTCTTATTCTCGTGCTTATTTGGAATTCCATTGTTCTGGTTTTGGAATGTTTTGGTAATTGAAATGCTTCTCGAGTTCAGCTTCTTTTAAGTTCTTGACGATTTAAAATAAATAGTTCCCATGTAACTTATCGTTGAATTCAGTTTATTTGGAAGTTATTTCAACATCCAAAGAAGTACTGATTACGAATATATTGGAATCCTACTCCACGGTGAGTCGAGTACAAGTACTCATTAATCTTACGAAATGAGTACGAGTAGTATCGTAATCAGACATGGGAAAATTGAATTCGTGAATATAGTGGATTATAAAAGTATCGTTTAGGGAATTCAATTTATTTTATACCCTAGGTTTTGTTACAAGCAGAACTAGTTAAAATTAAAGAAGTGACCACGTGAACAAAATGTTAATAATTAATGGGGAAAAAAGAACAGTGCATCCAATAACAATAAAAAAACATTGGGATACATTGACTTTTAGGATGACCCTCGTGTTACGTTACTCATCCATTTACTCAATATTGACTTAAACTATAACTATTTCTTTTCATACTCGGTTACATTGGGTACTCATAATTTCAGATTACATTAACACTCAAGGGCATTTGTAATCACCCATTGTAAGTACATTTTTGTAATCGAGTGCATTGTACTCATACGTTTTAGAGTGCATTCAATTACTCTTTGTACTCGGTACTTTTTTACTCGTTACTTAAATTCATTCAATGTTCTCAATTACTGCCATTTATGCTCAACTACGTAGACCATTTTAGTTTTGTGTATTTTTAATATATCTCCTTTATGGTTAGCTAAAATATATCTGGCTCGTCATATCATTGGCTAAATATGATCCATACATTACTTTTTACCTGGGAGTTCACATAAAAAATCAAAAACTTTAAAAGTTCACAAAAATGCCATTGCCAAACTGCTATTTCAGAAAACTGATGCATGTATAACATTTATTCTTTCAGGGTAGAATGATTCATAAAATATAAATATCAAGCATCGTATTTCATATCAATCATGTCATACTATGCATTTGAACTGAATTATTCATTTAATTTTTTTCGTTGTTGTTGTGCATAATCTGTGAATCTTTCCTTCTACAGGTCTTAAAAATTCCTGAAGATGAAGAGCGCCTATATCTTAAATTTTAAACATGTATGCTTAATTTACCATCTTATCAAGTACATGCAGAACGAACACAACCATACACCATTATGTGAAATACTTATTTTACCGTAAAAGATTGAAGGCTTGCATCCAAATTTAAGATTTTCCTTGAGATACATTTATTATAATCCAAATGTTGTTTCTTGCGAGTATTATTTTTGATGTCATCTTAAATTACTTTGAAGTTTGAGGTGTTCTTATATTAAGTTATTATATGCTCTCTCTAAATCCAAACTTTCTTATTATTATTCATTTCAGACTTGTGAAATTTGTATTCTTAAGCCTAGTATCCACTGCATTGAACATTGAACAAAAATGTTCTACAACACGGTTTGCTAAAACAAAGTGAAACAAA
>JAQGAE010001247.1:0-24584 GCA_034696685.1 Julus scandinavius
TTGGCT
The DNA here is from genome assembly GCA_034696685.1 of Julus scandinavius. Taxonomy (NCBI): domain Eukaryota; kingdom Metazoa; phylum Arthropoda; class Diplopoda; order Julida; family Julidae; genus Julus; species Julus scandinavius. The sequence goes on from JAQGAE010001247.1 coordinate 7, forward strand.
GTGAGTGTGTTTTAAAACTTCACCCATTGAAATACATAGGGTTGTGATCCCCTTTAAAAGAGTTGTTAAAGAGTAGTAACTTTCTTTTTCAGTGAGGTCATTCATTCAAACAACCTCAATTTGTTACGATGATCGAGAGGTCACAATTTTCAAGCACACACAAGAAACAAAAACTTTTCCTTTATCCAATTTTTATTTTTATTCAAGGGAAATTACCATCAGTCACTCACAAGTATGATGATAAGCTATCTACGTTTTTGTAATAATTCACTGTATCCACCAACCAAAATCTATAGCTTGTTTCATGATAGTGCTTGTTTATTTCTGATTCACTTGTGAAAATGAAACAAAATTTATCGATGTTAGCCTCTCTGTGCGATATATGGTTCAGTAAACCGAAAATCGATTTCGGTACAATTTTCTGGTCACCCAAGTTAGGGTTAGTGGACCTTATTTGAGAATCAAAAAATGGGATTTTTCTTCCTATACTTGTACTAAGCGCATATACACATCTCAAGAAGTCCTACAATAACTAAAGGTTGAGAAATTTTAAAAGATAAAGCTTGAATGTTTGAAAATTTAAAAATCTATTCGTGAACCATGATTAAAAACCGTGAACCATTACTTTTAATTTTGCCAAAATACTTGTATCAAATTAAACTATACTATTTCAAATGTTTACCTCCTAGTGCTCGCAGGTTAATGAACTGTTCCAGATGATGGAATTTTTATTCTTTATCTCCTGTAATGTAGCGAAGAAAATTAGTTTTTTGGAGACCTCCATCAACTTGTCGTTTACAACTCAAAATTCTCGTTAATATATACCTTGATTTTGTATCTTTTATACATGTATACTGGGATGCATGGTCACTTGTCATGAATATATGACATATGCTTGACCAGATATTGGATTATATGATAAATTGACTAAAATGCCATATTTCAAGGCTCTTCTCTTACATTTTCAAGGAGCTCTTTACTACTATACCACAATAAATCTACTGTTTAAGGGGCCCAACTTCATCAGGGTCCACTTGCCATTAGGCGAGCTGACACCCAGGCCAGTCTGCCACTGGGTATTTTATAGGAAAACATGTTTACTCATCAACAAATTGTGTTGATAAGAGTTCTTCAACCAGAGCCAAAGTGTAAATATTCGACTTTCCCCTCCTACTTTAAGGTCAACAGAGCTTAACTAACCCAGTTTTCAACGAGCAACCATATCCTACTCAGGAATGTTTATTGGAAAACTAATCTGTGATTATGGCGCAGTGATCTTTTAATTACACGAACAACTTCTTGGCACTTAATAAACCAGGCCTACAACACATTTCATCGACAAATAATCAGGAGTAGGTCTGCGTGTCTGCTTCGCAAATCTGAGACATAGTTCGATCTTAAGCCAGGCTTTCAAAAATTCAAAGTCCGAGGAAATGATAATTAAACAAGGATTTTTCTAGTCTGAATAACTCAGGATTAAACAGCTACTAAAACTTTTCAAACATTTCCAATCAACATACAATATCTGGTGAGGTTTGCAGACTTCCACCATTTCAGACTTGTGAATACCTCAGAATTGTCAGAGTTGGACAACGTCATCTACAGTGCCGTTTAGGCTTGTAGGATGTCAAACTGGCAGTTTCTGTCTAAGGAATACAAATAAAAATGTGCCAAAATCCTGCAGCAGAGGTCAATAATGTCCAAAACGTAAAAGGTTGCAAGATATCATTGCACGCTGCCATGGCAACGGCTCCAGATTCGACTGAGACGTGATCCTGGAATCTTCAGAAAGAAAATTCTTGCTGGGAAAACGTGGGATTTCCTACCAATTCCAAGGGAACACTTGTTTCCCCCCGCAAATTGCAGCGTTAGCGAGGGGGTTGGGAATCGATCCCGGATACCAGCATCCCTCTTTTAATAATACATGTTCACCGGCGAGATGTTTCCCCATCATCACGTGGTCTTCCCTCCCATCGATTGGCGTCTCCCAGGCATTTCTCCACGCTCCCCCTCATTTCGTATCCCTGCAATTTTCAGCGCCGGGTGAGCGAGGGTGGGAAAAATACCCGACTAAATTGGCATTTGGGTAGCGTCCATTGTTCTGAACCCGCAAAGGTGGGTTTCCCATGCCTTGGATCGTGGGTAAAGGGGGGCTCTGCCAGGTGAATCCGGTAGTTTGAAGCAACTACTACCAGAGATGCTGCATCGTGGTGTGATGACGGAGTCTGGAAAATTTCTGTCCTTCCATATCCCTCGCGATTGGAACGGGATGACCATCACTAGGTTTGCGCTGTAAGGAGCCAGAACATTCCATATCTCTCGACGTTCTATTGAGTTGAGACAATCACTCGTGACCAGACTTCCTGCTGGTATTTTCAAACTGAAAAGGATCACCGAACGTGACAAGACTTTCCTGACCACCAGTGATTCTACTTTTCTTCATCGCCAGTGATTCTACCTTTTTTCATCATCAGCGATTGGACTTTTCCTCATAGACTGTTCTTCGTCAGTCACAACCAATTTTTTTTTTTTTTGCGAGGACCCTGCCAAATAATCGCGATTTTTTCCTGATGCATGCGTTTCTGTGTCACGTGATCATTCACGCGTGATTCTTCCTCGTGTCGTTGCTGATTTTCGGATGCGAGGCAGCGTGGCGACGCACGCGGAAAACCAGCTTCGCCAACAATAACACCGGTAGCACACTCTGAATGCGCCAAGAATTTCTGGGTCAACCGAATCGAGGAGGGTCCAGGGTGGAGTTTGATTATTCGAGGTGGGCGAGAGTTGGACTTAATTCTGCCCGAGTGGGTGGTCGAAACCGTACGACATTGACGTCACGACACGGTTTCGGCCAGAAAATCCCGTCAGAAGAAGCGGTACCAGGCCGCGGTGAGCAGCTCCCGCCATGGAGGATTCACTCCCCCCATCTTGGATACCACCGCCACGTGATCGCGGTGCGACTTATGCTTGAGCACGCCTAGGACGTCCAGGGTCACCGAGTGTTTTGAAATTCAGTCATCTTCAGCAACGTCTTGGGGAGGTTTTATGGTGCTTCAGGATACACGTTTTACCTCTTATCGTCAAACATCTTCTGTAATTGAAATAACTGTTGGAAATACATGGCAAAGCGTCCACCATCGTCAAGAAATTTTTCAGGATTATCACAAATCTTCCAAGATTTAAAGTGTTCGGTCTTCCTCATCCTTCGTGACATGGACTATACTAACAAGAGTTTGAATCTGTCAATACCCACTTGAAAATCTATAGAAGTGACCGGGCTTCCTCTTTGAAAGTGCATCTTGGATGAGCAAGGAAGGAGTGGTGCTTGAAGAACTTTAAGAAATCTGCAAACGTTTTCCAGAATCTCGTTCTTCTTCTTCTTCTTCTTCGCAGAATTTACTGAAGACTATCATTGTCATCTGGATATATGTGAATCTTAAACCATCGAAGATATTTCCAGAGATGACCAAAAAACTATTTCATCATTCAAAGTGTAATGTTGTACCATAAAGTCACGTTTGGAATGTAAATGTGCCGATTTACAGCGCTTTCAAATTTCCCACAAAAACAATAAGGACATAACCTGTTTCCATCACCTCTTCTATAAGATGGAATAACAGATGACTATCTCCATATTCGTAAAGTTGTGCACAAATACTTTATTGAGCATCTGGAATGTAACAAGGGTTCCATCAAGCGTGCAAATGCAGTGACCACTTCAAGGATACAGTGAAAATACCAAGATGGCGCCTCCAAATAAAGTGGCCTAAAAAGCAACGTTACGAAGCGACTGGTCATCGCAACGGAGTGACCTTATAAAGTTGTCCTTATAAAATGTTGCCAAAAAGAGTTTGACCGGTAATCCTCCGCGCACTATTTCACCCGAAAAGGTTTCCGCACCTACTTGCCGGCATATTTCTTCACCTACCGGCGAAGTGTAGTGACCACCTGAACAATGGCCAGCATCCCACGCAATCTTCCACTCTGGAAGGCCAACGACTTTCTGGAAGCTCTCTTCCGGACCTCCTGACCAGGCAACAGTCGACGAAAGTTACCCTCTCCCTCCTCTCCGTGGTCGGGATTAAACAAATACGGACATGGATCTAAAATCCCCTAAACTGGTCGCCCAGGCTCTTAGGGCCATGATTGCCAAGGAGTCCGGTGGCGACGATGATGAGTCCGCCACCTCCGACACTGGAACCCAAACGCGGTGGAGCTGGGACGGCAAAGAGGTCAGCAACTTGTAACGCCATCTGTGGGTGCTGGTGTTAGGACCGACACCAGGTTGGCTCCAACCATTTCAGGCAAATGGACCAATGGGATTGGGCAGTTTGATTGAAATGGATCGTTCTTCATTCCGTGTACTACAACCCTATACCTTTTAATGGCTAAATCTGCAAAGACGCTCACAGTCGAACAAAAAAAAGATTAAATAAAAATAAAAATTGTTTAAAATAACTTAATAAATCAGCAAGGGGCTTCGCTTGTCATTTTTCATTTTAAAATAGTAGATGTTTTAAAATTAAATTATTATTTGAATTTTTGCACTCACAACTTGCCTATCTCATGCTGCCACATGCTGGCATCGTGTGCAAAATAACGGACATTTTTCAAAGTTGTATATTAATTTTTTTTTTTAAATCTACCATTTCAAAGTGAAAAACACCAAGCTGAAGCCCTTGCTGATCCATCAAGCCACGAAAAACAATTCTCACCCCCACCCAAACCTCACTCATTTAACTGTGAGTATCTTCGCAAACCCGAACCATTGAAAAGGATAGAGTTGTGATCCCTCTTAAAGGCTATGGGGGGGGACATGTCCCATATCCAGTGGCGGACTAGGTCTACAAATATTGGTTGCCAGGATACAAAGGGGGCCCACTTCTTCCAAGTCCCACATGGAACTTAAATTTGTAAGACCTCAACAAAGTCGAGAATTATGCTTAAAATTTAAACAGGAATTTTCCTTCGAGGTCAGGAAATTTCCGTTAATCAGAAAAATCTGGAACTGGTAACAACTAGCAAGAAGGGTGCTTGGAAATTTATAGCATGAACCTTGAAATAAGTTGGCATCCTACTTTTAAAAAATAAATAAATAAGGACGTCTAAGACAGGGGTAGGGAAATTCTGGGGTAAAATGAGCACCATGTTGGGGTTCAAAATGGGGGACGTCCTTTTTTAATGGCCCATAACTGGAAAACGGTAAATAAATGTATACTAAAAGCTATTATTAAATTGCTAAAACGTCAGTAATATTTTTTAACATATTGTGTAATGTTTAATGGGACCCATTTGTCTTTGGGCAAACCAAATTTAAGGTCCTCTGACTCCTTTGCCAAAAATTCGAACTCGGCCGTTTACACCAAGAGTGTGGTGCGAGACCCCCTCCCTCGCTCCCCCAGGTATCTCGGTGCAACATGTTACAAACTTGCTGGCATCGGCAAAGAACACTCTCCCTTTCAGCCTTGACCCCACACCCCAAAGGCCATCTCTGTTCAATTCTTCAGGTAAAAACGTGCCCTGAATTGAGTGGGACCATCCCAATCCTCTTGTGTTGGCTTGGTGCCGCATGGCGTTAGTCACTATTTGGAGGCAAAGGTTCGCATTTTGGGCTGGAAATCATTACTTATGCAACAAAAATAAATATGAAGAGGTGGATTTTGAGGGCGTGCAGAAGAAGAATGGAGTGACCTTTGAGGCGGATGTACTAGACCCATGTTTCCATTATTTACCAAAGAAGCATGACGATCGGCTCTTGAGTTTGCATTAAAAATTCTGATTTTTTCCTTCACATAATTTTCGAAATTTACGAATCGCCTTCCGCTTAGTCTATCCATGTGTTCACAACTTAACACGCCAACGAACCCTAAAACTTAATTTGCGATACGTTCTACTGTTTTCTGTCGATAAAAATCTTGTTCTGTTAAGTTAGGATAATTATTCGTTCCTACTTCCACACGCCCATTATCCTTTATTAACATTTGCTACCTACGAGTTTTTCATATTTGGCATTGATTGCCCTAAAACCTGCAGAGTTGCGTCTTTTAGATAATAGATGTTTGAAACAATTCTCTGTAATTGTTTCTAAAACAATAAAATTTAAATTTATTCAACACCACTTTCATGTAATAAATTTAATAAACTGTTAAAACTTGAAACGAGAAAACTTGAGCGTGTTTCGAAACAACAGGTTATTGGTGGAATCTTGACGCTCTTACACATTCTAGTCTATTATCTCTAATTGCCGTACTTAACTTTTGCTCATTTCTTTTCCAGGCAAAAAGCGAAAACCAACTTGCTAGTGAAAAAGCATGGCTAGACGTTCAAAAAGTGTGGGTCGTCCATAAAGGAGGCTACGCCGCAGCATCGCTGTTGCCAGCAGACGGCACAACCGTCCCCGAGGGGAAGGTAAAAGTGAAGCTAGAGCAAAATGGTGACACCATCCAGGTGGATGACGAGGACGTGGAGAAGGTAGGTATCACTGACATCACAGCTCGAGAGGAAAGTCTTTTATCAATTTTTAATCCATGATCTTTACTTGCAGGCCAACCCACCGCAGTTCGACCGGGTGGAGGACCTGGCCCAGCTCCGGCATCTGAACGAGAGCAGCGTGTTACACGCGCTACGGCAGCGCTACGCTAGTAGCCTGATCCACACGTATGCATCCTCGTCCATGCTCATCGTCAATCCCATGCGCCCCTTGTCCATCTACACAGAGAAGGTATGTGCCCGGCCGACATTTTCATGAACCTCTGGGAAAATGGACCCACCTAACATTCAGTTGTTTGCTGTAGGTCATTCAGATGTTCAAGGGTTGCAAGAGGGACGACATGCCGCCACATGTCCATGCGGTGGCACAATCCGCATACAGGAACATGCTTACTTCGAGAATGGACCAGTCCGTTTTGCTGAGTGGAAGGAGTGGGAGTGGCAAGACAGTCAACTTTTATCACGTCATTTCTTATTTGTGCCACACTGCCGGGGCAGTCAACAAGGTTCTGACAGGTAGGACTGCGGGCTATGGATCATAGACTTCCAAAATATGTGAAATGTAGCAATCGTGCCAAATAAAGCAGTGTGACTCCGTTAATCTCCTTCATATTGATTCCAGTGGAGAAGTTGCGTGCCATCACTACACTTCTGGAATGCTTCGGCCAGTGCCAGACAGCGCTCAACACTAATTCCACCCGCTATACGGTCATCTTCTCCCTGGACTTTGAGCACTCCGGCCAGATCGCCAACGCCTCCCTCCAAGTGTTCATGCTTGACAAGGAGCGTGTGGTCCGTCGACCAGAAGGTGAAGGCACCTTCAAGATTTTCCACCACTTCATCGGCGCATTGGCAACAATGGACGAGAAGGCCAAGTAGGGGCTTTTGCAAATTCCAACCGTTTTGTAACCTATCGTTCTGTGCGACTTCAAAATTTGAAGAACATTATTTTTTTGCTTTTCAGAAAAAAGTACTTTTTGGACAGCATGAATGAGCCAAACTTGTTCTTCGACTTCAACACCAGGGTTAGTTCCAAACCCCATCGTCATCAAACTAAAACTTGAAATAAGAAGTGCATTATTTCTAAAATATTTTCAATTTCCTATGGATCAATTGGCAGAATGAAGACGTGCAACAGGCACATTTCCATTTTGTGAGAGCTCAGGGCAGCCTGGAGATGTTGGGTGTCAAGAAAGAGGAATCTGAAGCAATTTGGAGCGTCCTGGCGGCTATTTACCACTTGGGGGCTGCAGGTGTTGACATAGGTAAGTCCATTTACAGTAATTTATTGTGCGTTTATTATAAAGGCCAATTATTCCATACAATTATGTTGCCAGGGAATGGAAAAAGCCAGTTTGCAAGGCCTCAGAGTGCCCAGCGTGCAGCACTGCTTCTCGGAACCAGCATCGAGGAACTAGCCCGGATACTATTCCAAACAAACACTTCTCTAGCGCCTCCTGTCCGCAATACGTTCCGTACCTCGCCCACGGATAAAAGCAACCAATTTGATCGACCAATTGATGCTCTAGAAGCACTCGAGGGACTAGCAACTGGTCTTTATTGTGAAGTCTTCAATGCCGTCCTGTCTCTCATCAACAGGTAGAACGTGGACAGAATGACTGGAATTCCGTGCAATTAAAATATTTGTTTGTTCACCAAGCGTTTTTTTTTTTTTTTGCAGAGCTATATCCTCCAATTCGAGGACCATATCTTCCATTCTGGTGCTAGACACTCCCGGATTTCAGAATCCTGCATCTTGCGGGCGGCATTCTGGGGCAACGTTCGAAGATCTATGCCATAACTACATCCAAGAACGACTCCAGCTATTGTTCCACGACCACACAATTGTGGCACAGCAAGACAAATACACTCAGGTGCGAAGGATCTCTAGGCATATTGTATACGTTAAGTCCGATGTGCAAATAGATAGTATACATCTTTGGTGCGCTATGGTCTTGATTTGGGTGGGCAGCATGGGAGCGTCAATAGATGTTTGATACATGGCATTAAACAGAATTATCTTACCCAACATCACGTGGATTTCATATTTTTATAATCATAATCCTGCCTCTCCGTGTTTATGAACTGTTGACCCACAAAGATACGTTTTCAAATCGTGTATTTTCCATTTATAGGAGAGGATTGAATACAGCCTCGATGAAATCGATACATCTAGTCCGGCAGCCATTGTAAATCTAATTGACAAGCCTTCCCAGCAAGGTTTGGTACGTAAAGGCTCATTCGCCATTTTTCTGTAATATGAGTACTTAACAGGTTGTTCTTGTCAACATCTATTGTTGTCAATTTCTAGATGCGAGCGTCAAACCTCGACCTCCGAAATGCAGATCACCAAGGGCTCTTGTGGTTGCTCGATGAAGAAGCCATTTTTCCTGGCTCCAGCGATGAATCTTTCTTGGACAGGCTTTTCATTCACAATGGTGAACAAGGCCATCACCGTCTATTGCAAAAATCCTCCTTCCCAATGCACTTTGTGGTTCAGCATTTGCAAGGGACCAATCCAGTGGTGTATAACGCTGAAGGCTGGCTGAAGTCTTGTAGGGAAAACCCAAGTACACGCCTAGCCATCTTACTGCTTCAGGATTCTCAATTGTAATTAACGGTTTCATCATTAGTGCATTGCAGAGTTGAAATAACAACTCTTAAAATTCATTTTGTTTTTAAAAAATCCTTCACGTTTCAGGGAGTGCATCAGCAAGCTGTTTGTGACCTGCAGAGGACCAGTGTCAATGAACATTTCGGGATCGGTGGTTGGCATGGAAGGAACGTCCTCGTTACGCCGTGCTTCCAGCATTCGGAGAACCTACACCACGGGCACTGCTGGCTTGAAGCGCAAGTCTGTTTGCCTCCAAGTGAAATTTCAAGTTGATGGCATCATTGAGACACTGCGTCGCACCCGTTTGCATTTCGTACATTGCCTCTTGCCTCAGCATAACGCTGGCCTCTGCGAATTGAAGACGACCCTGCTGATGCCTGCCAAAACAAGTTCCTCAGAGGAAATCCTTATAAATATCCCACTGTTGCGCTCCCAGATCAGAGGCGCGCAAATTCTGGATTCTGTTCGCCTGCACAAACAAGGTAGAATAAACGTTTCCACACAATCTGCATATACATGTAGCATTCTAATTGAACAATGTTGTCTTAAAATACACGTATTTTGTGCTTTAAAACAAATACAGGTTTTCCCGACCACATGCTGTATTCAGAATTTCGACGCCGGTTCGAGTTGTTAACTCCACCAGAAATACGGCAAGCGAGCCCAGTGTTGGACGAGAAAAAGGTAGGATTGTTGAATCCTCAAACCTGTAGTCTGATTATCTTCATCAGTCCTGAACTAAATTGTCCAAAATTTTCAGGGTGTGGAGCAACTTATAGAGAACTTGGACGTGGACAAAACGCAGTACAGGTTCGGTTTGAGTCAGGTAAGAGAAGTTTTACTTTTTTTCAAAGAAATATTCTGCAAAAATTGCCATGTATGTCAACAGCATGGTGGCATTCACATATTATGTCATTCAAAAGTTTTAAACGGTCTGCACAATTTCAACGTGTAGTCACCTGACCTGACATGGCAGCATGTAGGACACTAGTAAGATGTCGTCAGTGCCAGTCTGTCTGCATGTAACGTGATGATCTTGCTATATCTTATAAACAAAATAATGGCGAATAAGCGATGACACTAATACGTAGCATTATCAAATTTACGTACTATATATTAAAACTAGCATGTCATCATTGTCTAAGCTGGAGTATAGTTTCAAATCAGTCTAAGATTTCCTAATTTTTGGCTGATTGAGAGTAATCCTAAGTGAAAGCACCGAGATGTACATTAGAACCCCGCACAGATGTGTATTTGTCCTCATTTTATGCAATATTGAAAGTATAAAATTGATAAAATACAATACAAATTTGGGAAATGTTATCATAATTCATTATAAAGGATTACAAAATGGCCCCAGTAATTCGTACTATCCGAGGCAAGCTCGGCCCACGTTATCTGTATTGTTTCCTGTATTTTTACTCTTTCCTCAAAACTTTGCAATTCATGCCTTTCAATTTACATCTTGGCATTCGAGAAATGATTCGAAATAGTTACATTTTCTTATGGCACGATGCTGGATTACAACGTAAACACGTCGAACCATTTAGAAGAATATTCTCTTGATTATGCGCGAATTCCCTTAAGTATTTAACCATAAATTGAGAATAAATACGATTCTAGTAAAAAAGCAGATCAAGCAGGTTTCAATAAGAAGAAAAAAAATACAAACTAGCATTTTTTGATAATATATGACGCTAATGGTTACCCCCAATGATGCCGTTCAAAGCTCGTGCTCAACATTCACGTGGTCCCTTGACCCACATAAACTGTAAGCTGATAAGGCTTGAAAGAGTAGCCCCATTGATGTTTGGACTGAGGGGTAGGAACATCTGTTAGGGCCCATTGAATAGCACAATCGGAGGGGGACCAGCCAGGCTGTCAGTTGGTCAGCTGCTCCATTTTAAAAAAAGTACGATGGCAAAACAGGCCATCGTTGGTTGTAATCGCAACCACTTTTTCTGTGCATTCGATGCTAGCGCAAAGTTGAGAGATCAACTTCCACTTACTCCCAGGAATGTTAAGTTCGTTGATAAAATTTCTCAGAAAAAAAGGCCACATTAACACCGTTGTCCCTCCATGTTTACTCTCAGTAAGCAAATGTTAAAACTAGAGACGGCTAGAACTCGAAAATTGGCTAGGGATCGTGGTAAAGTGCGAAATTCTGTTCGGAAATTACCAAAATGAGTGGATTTGACGTGGTTTCGACGACGACTGGACGATGCTTGGGCCCAAAGAGATTTCGTACTGAATTACAGGTACCTACCGCCTTCTATTTAATGATTTCTGTGCTTAACACCAAATTGTGAAATTCTGCAACAACTGTAGTGTGGAAATGACTTCCACAGTCAATAAATATATTCGACCAGGTCGACTTTGATTCTTAATTTGAATCATTGCTTATTTTGCGTTGGCATTTTCTCTTTTTGAATTAGCAGCACAATGACAGGGACTCTTTTACTTTCCATTTCCCTTAAAAGCAAACAACAACTCATAAAATTTCACGAAGCCTAATACAGATTTGTTATGATTTTGCGTGCCTTCTGATGCCCACACCGCACCAGAGGAGCGTATTAAAATTTAAAAGGCGGCGAATTTGGGTCAAACCGTTTTAAAAATAAACCCCGGAATACAAACACGTGTAAACAAGAGACGATGGGATACACATTGGAGTACCAGACCCGTAGAAAATAAGGGAAAACACAAAACACAATCTTGTTGAATACATTTGCAAAATGTTCTCAAATAGAATTGTTGAATAAAAATACTTTTTTAAACGTCATTTATATTTCATTCTAGATATAAAATATGAAATATTGCAAAATCATGTTCAGTAGTGCCATCCAATACCATTGGAAATGATTTCTACATTTATTTGGTTTATATATATATATAAATTGAATTTCAATTGTAATATATTTTGGAACTACAGGCAGTCTTCGACTAAGTCTGTTTTTTATACAATCCCAGGTGGAAAATTATTAAAGGCCATATTATGAAATTCTCATTGTATGTATGTATGTATGTCTGAAAACATTTATGGTCAAATTGGATAACACGCATGAAGAAATATGCTCATATAGTGACAAGTTTCGTTTTTTTGTTGTAAATCTCTTGGTCTAATAGTCTCATACAATTATTTGTATCTGTTTTTTTCGCGGAAACTGTTTGAGATAGATAATAAGAGAAAGTGACAAGTTGCTTTGCTATTTCACTCTGTCTACTCAAATTATATAACAAAATGTTTTGTAGAATTTCTCAAACACTGGAAATAACTTAACAACGTTCGGAATGCTAGATTTTCCCCTTTTCATTGCCACAGAGGGAAAAAAAATTATTTACTTTACTAGACATTCCAGACGATTTCAAATTCAAAGTCACCCACTTTTCTCAAACTCTTTTCTATTTTGCTTATTTATTTAAGTAGAAAGCCACTTTCCTAGTAATTTCACACATTTGACAACTTTTGCCATAATCTCATGCAAACTTACCGTCCTACGCTCGAAATAGAAATGCTAACATCTCCCCGACTATTTTTGTAACTACTCTAGGAAATTTCGCTCTAACCAAATTGTTGATGGACTTTAAACAGTTGAAACAATTTTTTCCCATTCCCTTCCCTTTGCTGTTCGTTTTTATCAGTCATAAATAACCTTTTCCTAACCACGCAGCACCACACAAAATCTTTCACTAACCACACAGCGCCACACCACATCTTTCACTAACAACACAGCATCACACAAAATCTTTCACTTGCCACATAATCTTTCACTAACCACACACCACCACACAAAACAACCTTTTCCTAACCACATAGCACCACACAAAACCTTTCACAAACCGCACAGCACAACATAAAATCTTTCACTAAACATACAGCACCACACAAAACAACCTTTTCCTAACCACATAGCACCACACAAAATCTTTCACTAACCAGACACATCGACACAAGATTCCAACAACTCGCGCGAGTTCTTGAAATGCACATGTGTTAGCATGCGCCATGATTCCACTTCTTTAAAATTTCAATGTTATTCCAGATTTTCGGGTCTACTCCAGGATTCCCATTCTTTTGCCTCATACAAATCTTAAGTAAATAATTTTGATTTCAGATATTTTTCCGAACTGGCGCTCTGGTGCAGTTGGAGGAGCAAAGGGACGAGCGGCTTCACGGCACGGTTATAAGCTTCCAAGCGCACTGCCGTGGCTACTTGGCAAGAAAAAAATTAGCAAAATTAAAGGTATCTATCCCAAGTTTCATTGATTTTTCTCTTACTCCCACCTGGCTTATGGCCAAACTAAGATTATTTTTTATTGTATTTTAAGGTACAAGATTTGGCTATGAGATGCATCCAAAGAAACGTTCGTAAATTCATGGCCATTCGCAGCTGGCCCTGGTGGAGACTCATGGTCAAGGTACTGCCCTTGCTGAACGTCCATCGAACGGAGGAGGAATTGCGGATGAAAAGCGTGAGTGAAACTTTTAAGTATTTAAACTTAGCTTAGTTAAACTCAAAGTGAAAGGATCCTGGCTTTGGTCTACGGCACTACATCTAAACTTGGCCGGTTTTGGATCACCATTTTACCATCAACCCGAGCACACCTGCACGTAAAAAAAACTCTTCCTACAAACATGACAATAGTCGATGATTTTTTAAGCAACCAAATAAGAGATCCATCGTCACCAATGTGCTCTCACGTCACCAACACCATTTCTGGTGAGACATTTTTAAACCGGCAAAGATTCTGGACACTGTCCAACATCTGGTTACATTTGCATACCTTTTGAGCACCTCCATCACTTCTGACGGCTGTGCCGTGATTCTCTTCGAGCCATTACCAACGACATTCAGGCATTTAACGTAGTAATTTCCAAACCACTGATTTCTGGATACCATTATTCATCATGGTGGGTACCTTTCCGCGAAAACGGCATCGGCACAGCATTTCATTGCCCAAAGAGTCGTGCCTCGTCGGTAATGCGCTCCAAGAATCGAAATCGAACGAATTTATTCGGTGTTGCCAAGCAAACGAAACATCCTCGAAGAACCAGGTAGGAAAAGTGATAAGAATAAACTTTGTCGGTTGTCGCATGTTGTCGTAAGTCGTCGCCGCGATCTCCCATAAGTTGATCATCTATACTGTGTACTTGCAGTCTCTTCTAGAAGCAGTTGTGTAAGCTTGTCAGAACTGTCAACTAGCATGTTCACGTGCTGCTGCATGGTGATGATAGATAGTCAAACTAGATTTTGAGATTTCTGATATGACTAGTCAAGCAATCTGGTGCGAATCCAACAAATTTTCCTATGATTTCCCGTAATTTCATGCAAGATTCGGGATGCCACACGATTTCCAAATGTCTTATCTTTATTCCACAACATTCCAATTGAATCATGCAACATTATATTGTCAATGTGTACTTGCCAGAATTCTGACAATGAATCATTGGAGTACAGTTTAGATGAATGGGAGCTACGGTGACCATAAAGGATAACCGCCTTCTTACAAAGAAGACAGGGGTTACATTTCCCGAATCAATCAAGGGGTTCCCATTTTTCCAGAATTTAATACAGTCAAATAAAATAGACTAAATTTTCATGTTTTTTTTTTAACTGTTGGAGGCTTTCATATCCCTTAACTTCAATTTATGAGTTCTAAGACAGCAACCCCTAGAAATTTACAACTTCCAATAATAGTAAGCATGGATTTGATAACATCAAAACTCGCACTGTGCCCGGTTCTAAGCTCCGGATTTAGCATAAATCGTCGTCTTGGAACTGTTGTCTATTTGCGTCTCCTGATAATATGAGATAAGGGGTTTTAATTACAAGGGCGTCCCGGGGAAGCTCGTATATCTTAGCCCGGGCCAAAATTAAATATGCACGCGTCGAATAACTCACTGAAACACATTTCTGCCAGCGTTAAATTGCTTTCAAATCGCTGCTTTTGATTGATGGTGCAAATGCAACGTTGGTTTTTTGGGGGGAGTTTGATTTTTTTCTAGAGCTTCAAACTTTCTGTGCTTAAAACCGAGTTGCACCACATTTTAAGCATCTTGTACATGTATTCCAAAGTTGCGGAACGGCAACCAGCATTTTCTCGATAAAAGTGTAGAAACATTTTTTCTGAAGTTCTGAACCAAAGTTACTTGCAAAAATCTTCGTCGGAAACCAAGGAAAGGAAGAAAAATTCTAGTTCTTAACCAAAGGTTTCTGTAAAAGCATTTGCTCTATAATAATCGAAGCTTGGTGTAAACTTTGACATTTGTGGGCAGGTGTCCAAGATTTCAATTAATGTCACTGTAGCATTGCCTCAGTTGTATTTCCCATAAGATTCCATTGATGCGAGTTGAAACTTCCACTCATTTTTGACATCAATGTCCATCAGTCCCGTCACATATCTTCTCCGATGTTTGTCTCTACTTATTTTCCTCCTTTCTTTTTCAAAAAATCTTCTCATCACTCGCTACGTTAGGGTAGGCACACGAGGCTGGTGTCTGTTGACAGTTTAGACATAACTAACGTTAAAGGTCACAGGAAGTTGATTTTTAGTTTAACATACCCCGGCCAGGCAGTGTCATTCTCACTAACATTTTGGCATGTGGAATGACATTAGCGTCGACGTCCAATTTTTTTTCCATGTACTTTTTAGACACGATCATCCCTGAATTTGTTTTGAAGAAATTCGACTCTAGGGGAATGAGTTAAGACATGTCATAAACCACTGGCGGACACATGCTAATGTGCCCAAACTCTAGGTTCAATACACGGTGGAAGATGAGGGGAATCGACATACATGATACAGACAAGGGCTTGTTAAATCCTAGCGCTTTGCATATATGACATGACTGACACGACATAGTGACAGAAGGGGAGTTGTCAATTCCACAAATTAACGAAACCATTTGTCATTGCCTTTATGGAACTTGTCCATTCCTCCGTGTATCTAAAGCTTGGTCACCAGACACATAATTGGTGGCGTTGTAGCTATGTTGTGAGTAGATATTATAAAATAGCTAAAGAAATCTAGATCTGACAACAGGAGATGTACGAATCGTTTTTCAGAGGTTAAGGAACCTGGTTCCGCCCACCTCTCTGAGAGCTCCAGGTTCACCGGGATGCAACATTACCTCGTCTTCCATCTCGGTGTCACGTAGATATCCCGGAAGAGAGCCCAGATGTCAGCCTGCCTCAAAATTATCATACGTTCGTCTCGAACATAAAACAAAATGTTGTAATTTTTGGCAGGGTTGCTCCAGTCCCGCACATGGGTGTGTTTAGGTCTTGTCCGGGCCGGGTTATCGAGCTGAATTTACTAAACTGCTGAATGAGCAATTCCCGAAGACGCTATAAAGAGACTGAAAAGAGCTCCTCCTCAAGTATTATGGTGCGTTTCTCCTAAAGTGAACTCCTTCCCTTAATTCTGACTGCATGGGTGCAAACCTCATCGAAGTCCCCGTGCTTTGGCTTAACCCTTTACTCGAGGATTTTGGAGGCCACTTTTTTTTTTGGTAAGCCCACCTCAGTATTTATGTTACGTCACTGATCATGTACAGTTTCTCTTGGACCATTCTGATTTCAAAAATATCCAATTTTCGAATTGGCTCATTGTCGCCAATCCTTTAATATCCAAATGTTCTGGCATAGCTTAGTTTTTCTGACAGTAATTTGTCAGTTGATCACTATATCTTAAGGTCGTCTCGCTAGTGTATTTACAAAACAGAAGTAGCTGGTGTGTTTGGCAAAAATGCTGAAGTCAAAACAATAATAACAGAAAACAATTTGGCAGAAGAAAAAAACTAGGTTTGTGTCTGCATATAGATGACAGTCAAATGCACAAAATGTTCAAAGAGAAATTCCAGAAATTCAAATGATTATTTAAGACATGTCATAGCATTAACTATCGTTGTATTGTTTTCCAAAAACGATAAAAAGTTCTTCGAAAACACTTCAAACAAAAAATTAAAAGACTTCTAAAACAAATGAGTAATTGTTCTAAAAGCAATATATGACTTACATCATGCTAAATTTACCTAATCCATGATTCGTCCAAGTTAGGTTTATTTTCATTTCAACTTTTAAACTGCACGTACTTTCAGTGTGAAATCAGTTTTTGCGTTATCATAGTTTGGTATTGTGGAATATTCTTAAGCTAAGGCCATTAAATTCGTAGCCTTCTATAAACACAAAGGGGTAGTTATTTTGGACTTAAGAAAGCCAGAGACGCTTGCAATTGTTTACGAGATACAATGTTATTTACGACCATTTACATCTTCATTGTAAGGCCACCAAGAGACTAAACGATGAAAATATGACCTAGAATCAGGAATATTCCTGTCTTTGCTTACTTGAATTTATGAGAAGAAATCTTCAAGTAGGCTAGACATAAGTCTGGATTTCTCTTCGAGCAATCATTGATTCAAATTGAAATTTCAAATACTTATTTAAGCGTCATTCCAAGAGTTCCAAATTTCTTTGAACTTCTTCTTTGACTCACAAGGTTTTGCTTTTCAACTAACAACTCGCAAGTAGCATATGAGAGTATATATCAATAATGTATTGGTTAGTTGGTTCTCAGGGGCTCAAAGGCTACTAAAGCCATAGAGAGCCCAGACACTGATTGGGAGGATCCTATTGGATAGAATATCCTTTAATGGATATTCGTCAAACCTAGGGGTAAAACTGACTTATTCCTCACCCTGCATCACGGATGTTCATAAATCCATCCCTACGTTTTCCAAGCAGCGCTGAATGATGTTATGGCTGTAGGAGGGTAAAAAAAAACTGAAATTTTGGCAAATGTTCAGCTGAGAACGCGTGAAAAGCAGAGAAGTTAGTCGCGTTTCTCTTCGGCATGGGTTCGCGATTGTTTAATTCGCTTTCCGCGAGGAAACTCACCAAAACTCGCTGAAAAACTTGAACCTTCGGTGGTCGTCTTTTTCCAGATGCAGGATCCCAGCTATACGCTCTTTGAGCATCCAAAAAAATATCGGGACAAAAAAATGACTTTGAGACACAACTGTAAAGTATTTCTTTTTCACCCTCTGCCCGAAAATTGGTGCAACGGAGCAAGCTTTTTACCCTCTGAACTTGGGAATTTTTTTGAGAGCAGGTCGAATGCTATGGTTCGAGTCTGTCCAGGATGTCTAAGAACTCTACTCAAAGATGATTATGTCTGGATTTAAGATATCCTGAACATCTTAGAAACTTGCTCCGCAGCACTATCAAATTGTGTCTTCTTTCGCTAAATGTCGTGTTTTTTTCGATTTTCCTTACCGTTTCTCGATTAACGCGCTTTTGTGGATACCTTTGAAGCATTTTCATTTTGGTCCCAATTGGTAAGTCTCAATGGGTTTTCTGTGATAGAATTCATTTCATTGCACATCTTCACTTGTGATTTTATGACATGTTAGAATAACCTGTGTCATTAGGAACGCTTTTCAGCTCACTCCATATCCGCCATTCATCATGTTCTAAATATTTAATTTGTTGTTATTTTCGCAGGACGAATTGGAAAATCTGAAGATCAAATTGGAGAAAATCGAAAAGGAGCGGGCAGAGTTGAAACACGAGAACAATAAGCTAGAGACGAAGGTAAGAAAAATAATATACTCCTGTCCAAACTCGATAATTTCGACACCATCTTGCTTTGGAACAAAAGTATGGAAAGTAATAGGCTTTTTTTTAAATCCTTTTTTTTTATTGCGAAAATGTGCATGAATTATTTGCAATATTTGAATTGCTTTTGCCAAGATGATTTATGACTGTCATAGTGAACTTCTTTTTTAAAAACAACATTGCACGCCATGTACCTGCACTCCCTACAGAAAAAATCCAATGAGAACATCTGTAATTCAATAAATTTGCTGGATATAATTCAAGCATATTTCAAGAATTTCAAGGCCCACTCCCACCACCGATTACCACAAAATTTCTTCCAAGAAGTCTGAAAAAAGATTTATTGAATTTGAAAAAAAAACAACGCTTTTTTGGTTCTGGGCTGAAAATTCAAGCATAAACTGGTGTTTAACAAGAATTTCAAGCATAACTTCCGATATTTCCGAGGTGATATATAAATTCAAGCAAATTCCTTGAATATTTCTTGAAAGTTACGGGGAACCGTTACAAAGTCGTTCGTGTGTTCAACATCACAAGTGGTTGTGGGGGGAGAGAAGAGATTTATTCTTGTAGACCATCCTCACAGTCACAGACGGCGCCATATCCGTCCCATGCATCAAGCTTTTCTGTCCCAATGCCAGAGTCTATACCAAACATGCTGCATGGTCCATCGTCTAGATTTGGAATAGGCAAGTTCAGGAGGTTTTGTTCCACAACCGAGTCCACCTTCCCAGCCCCTCCTCCCCCGGCCGTCTGCGATCTGTCCAGGACACAATCCAGGCTAAAAATAAGCAGGAAAAGAACAACAGCTCGGGATCATTGGGCTGTAACAGGCTCGGCTCGGGCCTAAGGGGTTTTACTCCTTTCTCTTCCTCAAACTCCCTCAATGCCATTTGCCGTCAACACAGCTGCGAAACCCCGAAAAAGCGCTATTTCGGGAGGCGAGAAACAGGATAGCTTTTGTTGGAGTTTGAAGGACCACTGACTTTTTGGCAAGCGCTAAAAATTGCTCTTGGAACAACGACGCCGGGATGCGCGATTTACTTCCTCGAAACCGAAGGCCCGTTTTAGGGATCGACCGGCTGGGGGTATCCCGAAAAAACAACAACTGGGAATTTTAATTCCCCCAAGCCCAGAGTCTCGTTAGTCAGGCAGCGCCAATTTATGGCGCCAATTGACGAATAATTCAGCGGCAGGGGGTTGTTCCATGTCGAAGAATGCTCGGCTACTCCGCAAATACTCGGGGTCGTCCATACAGGCCATCGAGCAACGAAGGGGAGGAATGGGGCTTGCGATTTCGCCCATTTGCGTGACATGATGCGTGCATCGCATGCATCTGGGAGACACGCATCAGGAAGTGGAGCTGCATGTCTTCTTCCGGTCACATTTTTAGAACGGGAACATGCGTATTTCTTTAAGAATGCTTTTGATCGAAAGAAGTCCTTGGATAAAGTATTTCAGAAGTTGACTGAGAAAAAATGGTCAATTTTATAAACTAAATATGACAAGCAAAAGTGATCTCACTGATCTGTTTCATGCCAGGTGTGGACAGACTGACAGAAGTCCATTCCAAAGATGTCACAGTTAGTGTGTGACTTTTTGTTTGAAAAAAAATCCCATTCTTGAGCAATATATGGTCAAGCATGGGTACATGACCATCCCCAAATATAAACAATGGGTTTGAGGTGTGTAAGAGCAATATTGGTGTCCTGCAGTGTCTCTTGTAACATTGGTGGTGCTACTTCACATC
The DNA here is from genome assembly GCA_034696685.1 of Julus scandinavius. Taxonomy (NCBI): domain Eukaryota; kingdom Metazoa; phylum Arthropoda; class Diplopoda; order Julida; family Julidae; genus Julus; species Julus scandinavius. The sequence continues at coordinate 20,480 of JAQGAE010001247.1, forward strand.
GACTCAACTTGATTTTTCCGATTTCAGGTTAGCGAGTTGTCGGCCGATTTGGCCGAGGAGCACTCAACTTCAACGCACGCCTCTGAGATGCTAGAGGCCGAAACGTCTGAAAGAATGAAACTAGAGAAAGAGCTACAAGAGATACAGGTGAGACAGATATTTTTAAGATTCATCTAGAAAATCGGACCATGTGTCACTAACGAGCAAGTTTTGCCCCACAGAACCGATACACAGACTTACAACGTTCTCAGGAACGCATGGAAATGGAAGTGATGGAGGTTCGGATGCTGAGAGCCACCGAGATGAATGGACGTCTCTCGGACGAAGATGACGACGGCGGTACGTATACGTGGCATTTGATGATCATGCCGATAAACCCGCGCACCACGAGGTTGTACTTTTCATTAGCGATTGCGTAAACTTTTCATTTACCTGTCCTTTATTTTGTATCATCTCACCCTTAGATGCGTCCATTTATAAGCAACGATATGATAACACTCGCCGCGAACTGGATTTTACAAAAAAGAAACTATTGCAACAACAGGAAGACGACTTGGAGCAACACTTGTCTGTCAAGAAGGGACTAGAACGGAAGGTAAGTCGAGTTGGTTCACCTCAAGCATACTCCGGCAATAATTAATTCTAAAAAACTGTTTTTTCTTCTTCTTCTATTTAGCTTGCTGAAGCCGTGGATGAAGCTGACCAAAACCGACAGGCCATAAATCAATGGAGGCGAAAAGTTCAAAGGTTAACCCAAGAAATGAACGACCTTAAATACATGTTAGAAGAGCATACGGCAAGGAACGCAGCACTCGAAAAGAAGCAGAGGAAGTGAGTGCATCTGCTCCACTGTACACTTGACCAAAAGCGCTCGCACGCGTTGATCAAATTTTGATTTCTGGGAACATTATTCCATTTTCAGATTCGACTCAGACCTGAGTGTGGCACACGAGGAGATTCGGAAAGAAAAATTACTGAAGGAAAAACTGCAACGAGAGAGGGACCAAGTCACTGGCGAGAAATACACCTTGGACAGCGACCTACAGGTAGGACAACCATCCATATCCATTTCTAATTATGAAAATATGCTACATGGTAGATATCAGAGTGGTAAAAACTATTCTGCTGCTCTAGTTACCATGGCAGTTGTATTCACTGAACAAAATTGGCAACACGACCGCATCTACCTTTTGGCAGGATTCGGTAAAAACTGTACTTCTCCGCGACTTTTGCATTACAACATCCTTAGTTAATATCGATAGCATTTTGTTACAATAGCATGTTGCTTGCTAAGCTGTTGACAGAATAGTAGTTCCGGTAAACATTAGAAAGTGTAACCGCAATCTGGTGCCTTTATTCTCATGATTTGAATGGCTACTGACTTATAACTAAGTAATTTAGCTTTTATAAACAGCAGACTACTATATTTGAAGGGCGAATTTCAAGTGTCCTATGACACAGATACCCATTTTAAATTCAACTTATCCAGTAGGCAACAGGAAACGCATTGAAATGCAGTAATTCACACGAGCAATTTCCCAAATAAGCAAGGCAGGTCAGCATTGTTCAAATTTCAACTGAATCGTATCTGTAAACACAATGAGCCGCGGTTTATGTTATTGAGTTATCCTACCAACGGTTTACAGTGATCATGTACACATTTTAATAATGTAGGGCAAAACAAACACGACATGGGACAAATGATAACCCCGCTAAGACCGGCAGCAACTCGCCGAAACTATGGTAATAGATTAGGAATGACCCATATGGCTAGTGGCTAACCCTTTCAAGCCCACAAGACTAGTTTCTTAACTTTGAATCTTAGATTGTCTTCATGCTGACTTCGAAACAATGGAAAAGAACCCCTATGAACAAACTAGTTTTGTATGAAAATGCCACACAACGTGTGTCATAACTTGATCCATGACAATATGTATTAGCATAAAAACTGACCAAATATCTTTAAAACAATGGAATGTTTTGAAATATATGTAAATATCAAAATTGTGCACCTATTAAATGTCTTTAATAGCTGTACAATTTTGATTTACATATATTTACAAAATGGCGGCTGAAACAAACCCGGAGGGCAAACTTTTTTGCATATGTTTGTAAAAACGTGTTTATACGTACATGTACGTCTTGGTGGAGAGCCGGCTTTAGACATTGAAGCCCTCGTAGATTGATAATGGTTACTTGCACCAAACTGTGATTAGTGTCATCATCATTTCAACTGCTGTTTAGTAGCAGAAATTTCAATGTTCCTAAATAAATTAGTTGCAAAAATGTTGTCGTGACAAGCCCTTGACATTCCCTCTTCATATCGTTTATGGACGACCCTTAGCTTCATTGACAGGTGTTAATGTTGAACCCAAGGAAATGCATTCATTTAACCATTTAAACTCATTTCAAATGTATACCTTTAATATGCAAACCGCTTTAATTGTTAGTGGGTTTTTTTGCGGCTATTATGACAATGGGTTGGCAGATAACAATACGGAATTGATCAATTATCCCGTGAAAGGGGTCACCCAAGTCTTTTAAGGAGGTAACAAGTGGCCGCGGATGCAAAGCATTAATATTAAAATGACATCCAGCTCATAATCGGAAATGATAATTGCGGGTGGGCAAGTGATTTAGTTCACCAACCTGGATAACACCTCCAGATAAATGCCACCTTTTTTGTGGTTGACCTGATACGTCGTTAGCGACATTGGTATATAGGTAGCAGTTTTTCAACAGGTGTAACAAGGCACACCACAGGGAGTCCAAGGGTCCCCATGTGTGCTGCGGAAATTCGGTGGAAGGTCCAAAAGATTTCATTTCAACAATGTTTTAGGAACAAAATTCTCTGAAATACCACATTTTTCTTAATTTCATATAGATTTATGAGATCTCTAATGGTGTGCCAGGCCAAGCCTTTACCACATCAACTTCTCCTACATAGCCTATCCTATGTCTCCTGGCTAGGCCCCAGTAATAGCTAACGTCAGGTGCCCTTTGGGGCTGGGGTCTAGCCTAGTCTTAGAATCCCGCCCGAATTTCTCCAAGAATGTCATGGATTTCTGATATATTGCAAGAGATTTCCCTTTAATGAAATTTGGTATATCGCATTCAAACAGATTTTACCAGATATTTGGGAAATTTCTAAAACTGAAATACGGTATGTATATATATACATAACTGTACTTGGAAGCATTTCGGAAATATGTGAGAATATCGTGGGACATTCATCGTAAATTAAGAAGGAGTCAATAACTGAAATCTTGTTTCTTTAATTCCAAATCGTATTGAATCCAGTTTTTACTCCCAAGTCGAAAAAGGTGCAGATACTGATAAAAACCGGTGAAAATTTGCCCAATATTTTATTCCGGCCAATCACATAATCTCATTCCAATCGGTACGACTTCCTACTATATTAGGAATTGAAACAAGTCCAAAATCCGCCAAATTTCATTGACTAGTTTAACCATCTTAGAATTGAGGCTAGTAGGAGCTAGTTAACGACAAACGCGTGCATTGGAATATAATATAAAAAAACCGTTCAAGTTTCACACGCTAAAAACCTGACTTTTAATTCAGAAAAACGTCCGCGATATCTAAGTGGGCTACGCTGACAGATTACCAGATTCATTCATTAACAAAGACCCAGTTAGGACCACCTGGTCAGCTTGCCGTATTCAATTAGGCAACGACCCCCATGTACTCTGGGGGAGCAACGAACACCCCCTTTCCCAAAGAACCAAAAAGTTGTTTCATTCATTGCCCATGGTTGGCCATTTCAACGAACCAAATAACACGATAGAGCCGGTGATTGTTCAGTTAATTTTACCTGGCAGTTTAGGGCGTGTCCGGAACAAAAACAATCCTGCTGTGAAATTATACTGGAACCAGGTGTATTTCCATAAGAAAAAAAAACATAGATATTTTAGATAGGCCCAAGTTACGAAATGGATTTCAACCGATTTGGGTAAAAAAAAAAAAAAAGTATGCAAATCGATGAAACTTTGGATATACACTTGAGTGCAAAAAAAATCGACTCACCTGCATGAATCAAGTAAAAGTATGTTTTTCTCAGCAACCAAATGTCCGATTTAAAATTGGA
>JAQGAE010001248.1:0-24574 GCA_034696685.1 Julus scandinavius
ACAATTTTTATTTTTATTTAATCTCTTTTTGTTTGGCTGTAATTGTGTTTTAAAATTTCCCCCATTGAAAGTGATAGGGTTGTGATCCAGCTTAAAAGAAATATGAATTTGTGAATTACTGGATATTTATCTCGCAATATTCACGTATTAATTTAAAATGGATGTACTAACTAGTATACTAAATATTAAAGTGGCCATTTTTATGCCGTGTTACCACTATGTTTCATGTATGGTAATTTTGCCTAAGTTGGTAAAGTATCTCAACTTACAAAAGTTACGAGTACACGTATTACTTATAATGAGGGTATCCGGTAAGTTTGCTAAAAAAAAATTCAAGCATATTTCAAGAATTTTGAAAGCCCCTTCAACAATATTTTTTGACAAAATCTAAAATATTCTAGAAAATTTGAAAACAAAACAAGTTGTTTTTATGTTTTTATAAAGGAATTTTCTGTTTAACGAAAATGTCTCGACATGAGCAGGAATTTCAAACCTAAAACTGATGTTTAACAAAAATTTCAAGCTAAAATTGCAAACTTTTCCGATTTTCAAGGATGCTGGACACCCTGCTATGAAAGAGTACAAGAGCAACTTGTTATATGTTAACAATATACTAAGAAAATAGCATTCATGAGTATAAGGCTTAATAGATTTTCATCACCATCCTCTTAGATTTCTGAGCGCCGACATGAAATTCAGAGTGATTTTTTCCCCGATTAATTCTTAAGCAGGCCTTTAAGACCACAAAAAGTAAGCTGCTTTTAATATTTCACTCACAGCCTCATTTTTTATGGGTTTTTTTGGCGTGAAAGTAGTTCCCTGCCATGTTTTCTTCTCGACTCTAGAGCCATTTTTACGTTGATCCCCGACAATAGCTTCCTTTGTTCCACTTTGGTGTTTTACTGATTTATGACATCAAAGTTCTTAGCAACAAAATACTGATAAATGGACGCCACCGAATCCTTCTGAACATTTATAAGAGAAATACCAGTTAGCCTCAGGATTTATGTACAAGCTCATAGTATAAGGAAAACACTGCATGCGGAGATATCAATGTATTAGGAAAACTACGTTCAAGGACCCCGAAGCAACTATGAAACCCTGGTGTTTTGTTGTTAAGATTTTGTAAGGCCGTCATATATCCGAGCTAATATGTTCAATTTCAATCTGTATTGTGTTTGTAGCTCTCCTAAATCTTGATAGAAAAATCAATAAGGATATTAGAATGGCGGTAATCAACATTTTAGGGAAATACATTCGCAATTTCACTGCGCTGAAACAATGAAATCATCTTGACATTAACAGTTTATTGATACCAACGACAATGGATGTTTTAATAGAATCTCTCTTGAGAGACCAAACTGAAGTATGAAAGGAAATGAACCAAGTTTATGTTCAAAAGAAACAAAACGATAAAAATAAACCCCGGTGTTCATTATGGTATTAAGATACATCCGTATATAACTTGTGTTTATTGAAATCTGTGGATGAAAGGAAAATAATAACAAGCATAACGTGCATGCATTACTTGGAAGTGCTTCACATGTGGTCAGATTTAGAAAGTTGTTTAAAATTATTATGCCTTGTAAGTTGCATCATTTCAGTAGAATACATTATTACATAATAGGGGAGAGTGGGTAAAAATATGTCATTTTTCACCTTATTTTAAAAATTATTCACAAACCATAATACATAACAAATTTCATTCACAAATTTACTTTATGCTATTGTGCACAGTGTTGAAAATATTTTCTTATCACTAAAATAAGAAAAATAATTGAAATAAAACTACTTCTCCATTCCTCCTGCACGCAGGAGGAATGGGACGCATTGCAGAAGGATTGGGACATTGTCATTAAAACGAAGTTAAAAAGGATTTTACCACACTAAATTATTATTTTTTATTTATCTGCAATAATAAGAACGCGCTTAATACAAACAGATCACTCTCTTCCTTTTCCTAACTTCACATTTTGTCCTAAGTGTTAAGGGTTCCAAGTTTTAATGTGGATTTCCGTCAACAAATAGTCGTAGTTAAAATCTAACAACATCAGTGGATGGAGCGTACATGACTTCCTGAGTAACCTCATTAACAGAACTTTCCAACCTATACGATTTAAGATAAAAAAGTGGGATGGTGTTGACTTTTGGTCCACCCTGTACATATCCCTACCAAGTTATAGAAACGTTCGAATTTTAGTTGATGAAACATTTCAACTATATTCAATGGATGGTTTAATTTCAATCTGAATTTGGCTGTCGTGATTATGGTAATCTAAAAAAGCGAACAATTGAAATCTTGAGTGATTTAAGCAGAAATTTAAACATGTAAAGTTCTCTTCCAATACCTAAAGCGTGCAAAAGAAATAAATGCTAATTAAAAAGGTTCAACGTTATCCACTTCTTGCACTCAACAAAAATTTAAATTTGCAACATCGCTCGCTTGACATTATCAATTTGTCGATTATTACAATTTATTCTGGTTCAGTTAAAAGTAGCATTTAATAATTGGTACAGCCTTCCCTTACGTATGAAAACGTATTTAAAAAAACGGAAATTTAGTAGAATATTTGCCTAATTGATTGCATAATTTTTTCATGACAATTCACTACAATAATATTCCCCAATAAGGACATATAAAAAAAAATATTATTTGAATAATTGTATTCCATAAGATAAATTGTGAAGCTGTGCATAAAGTATTCGCCTAAGCTGTTAAAAATGTAAACTGTTTTGTATACCAATGTGGTCGAGTAGACTGTAGTACATATTCATTTTAAGATGTATATATTAATTCAAAATTCAATTTTGTTGTATATGCTCCTTTGCCATGGTGGGAGTGACTAAAGTTAGGGTATTTATCAACATACGCTTACAAGAAACGGATGACATCTTAAAAATATTGTCACGAAAGTTGTCACATCAGATGAGTTTAACCCTTTTATTTAATTCCTTTATCAATATTTTCTGTTTACGAAACAAGGAATAACTTTAAATAGCTGATTAAAAACTTCTTTATGATTATACTGTCACATGGGTGCAAAATTATATATGTCAACCTTAACATGTAAAAAGTTTGACACTCGTGTGTCTACATGGCACTCGTGTTCCCGCATTTATTTGTGTAAAATGGTGGCCTTCTGGTGAAACGCAAGAATATGGGAAGGAAAAGCGTGATTTCACTATCAAAAGTACGTTTTTACTTCAAATATTAAACTCTTCTAAAAGTATTACTTATAGAGGAAAAGTTTTCAAATTAAGTACATTAATAGCAGTTAGGATGGTTATGATGCTGTTAGATGTTTCGCACCAATTTGCCAGGTCCTTTTAATCCTATGGTGTGTTTGAGACAAATACCTAGTGACAGAAGGATTGGGACACAAATAGTGCAGGAGAAATGGGACATCCCTGTTGCTGGAATTTAATGCATTTTTGCTTTTAGAACTTTAGCACGTGCATGAGGTCTTAGCACGTGCAAAAGTTTTTTTTTGTTTGATGTTTGAGCTGGTGATTTTGTGTTGGTGAGATTTGCCGAGAAAAATAATGTGGGCATGAACTCGAAGAAGCTGAAATGTATTTTTTACAAAGAAAGGAGAATACCGTGAGTTTTAAATTTCCTGATACACGAGTCATAAACATGGTTACATAAGTTTATGTCATTCTGAAGCTTCCCACACGTTTTCTGTGTGGAGGAAGATCAAAATTGCGGGAAATCTACACATTTTGCATCGACGTTAGTTTCCTTTCAATAGTCAGTTTTCGTAAAAAATCGTGCTAAGAGGAAAAGTGTGTTCTTATTATTGCAAATAAATATAAAAAAAAATTTAGTTTGTTATAATCCTTTGTATCTTCTTTTTTTAAACAGTGTCCCAATCCTCGAGGAATGGGGCAATATGGAGAGTAGTTTTATTTCAATTGTTTTTCTAATTTTCGTATTAAGAAAGCATTTTAAACACTGTGCACTATATTCACAATAGTATTTAAGTATATTTGTGAATAAAATTTGTTACGTTTAACGGTTTGTGAATAATTCAAAAAATAAAAAGGTGGAAAATGTCCCATTTCTACCCGCTCTCCCCTACCCCTGCGACATCTTAATTGACTTTGTGGGTGCATTATTATTATAATAATTAGTGCATATATTGTCAAATTTTCAACCATGCTGAAAACTTTTATGGTTAACTTGGCCTTTCTTCCATTTTATTTATATTTGGATGTAAGATGATTTCCAAGCCATACAAACGTAAGTATATAGATACAAGTAATTTTAATACAGTATTTTGTATATACCGACAAAATTGATTACAAATTCTGGTTGCCATCATTTTTAATGATGTCACCTTCATGCTACGCGAGAATTAAATAGTAATTCATAACAGTCGTGGGTCTGCATAAAACATGACCATTCACAGTTAAGAATATATAAACACAAAAGTAAACAGTAATGACTTTATTATGAAGCCTTGCCTATCGAGCATATCAGTCGTGACAAATTTTCCTGTTTAGTATTCGGATGAATTCAAAAAAGGATGTTGCCATTATAAACATTAATTATTGCAACCAGAAATTGGATAATAAATCACTATAGTCCTCATGCTCAAGAAAATAAGCACGGGTGCAAAAGCTGTAAAACATTCATTAGATGCAAATGAAAGCGAGAGAAGAAAAAAAAAATGATGATAAAAAAAATATAAAACCGTATCTAAGAAACGTTATTTGCCTCGAATTCATAAGCACATAACGATATATCAGTTTTACAAGCATGCGAATTGCATTTTGCTAAGTATTTTACCGAATCCCACAGGAAAGCCACCGATTTGATTAATTATTAAATAGCGTTTGCCAATTTGCATACAAGAGTTGTTTATGTAGAAAGCTACCTTCTTAGGTTGGTTAGACAATTCATCATTTTAAAAAAGAAAACAAGAGCTTTATATAAACGTATACACAATGCGAATATGATGAATATAAATCCTGACGTTTGCAATATGAAATAATGCAGTCTGCCTATTTATGTTAACATAAAACTCATTCTATATACGTCGAATTATAAGACTTATATGTAAGTCGTTTGAACTATGAAAATTGCTTTTTCTAGAACAGAAAAAAACCAGGTAGTTTTATTGATATCTATATAAACAAAACTAACATTGATATAAACTGACAATAGAAACATATATCGAGATTGAAACATTTTTGGGTAATATTTACACTACAAACAGTACAATATTAATTTGTGGTGGAGAATAGAGGGGGGAGGAGGATGTTCAACAAATGGTATTCAATTTGTTATATTATACTTCAACTTTGTGATGAATAAAGAATAAAACGAGGGTTGTTCAGAATTTCTTACCTTTTATTTAATAACATTTGATTGGAACGTCTAAAGCCAGGTCTCCACCAAGACGTACATGTACGTATGTATATACACGTTTTTACAAACATATGCAAAAACGTTTGCCCTGCGGGTTTGTTTCAGCCGGTATTTTGTAAATATATATAAATATCAAAATTTTACACCTATTAAATGTCTTTAATAGCTGTACATTTTTGATACATGGTTGCTCAATCAGCCGATTTCGTTTTTCAACGATGGAATCGAAAAATTGGTGAAGCGTTGGGACAAATGTTCAACAAATTTGGCGATTATGTGGAAAAATAGATAATTAGTTACTGTTTGAAATGCACGTATATTTTCAAGTTTCAGTAAGAGTTCCAATCAAACGTTATTAAATAAAAGGCAAGACTTTCTGAACAACCGTCGTATCAGCTTGAAGAATGTTTATAAAGGACCCTTACAAAATGATGTTATTTAGCATATGACTACAAAGGGGCCCTTCCAAAAAAACGTCCTAATGGAAGTAGGGGGGAGTGGGGTATGTTGCATGTGGACAAAGGGGGAGATGGGAGCCATTATAGACGTCAACTAATGATGGCATTTTTCAGTTATTAGTTTTTCTGTTTAATTGAGTTTTAAAGGTAAGGGAAAGTGACACCAGAAGAAATGTATCCCCAGTCCCAGATATACTTGAATTTTTAAGACCAACTTTGTGTTAAACACCAATTTTATGCTGGGATTTCTCTTCGAGGTATAGGAAATTTCCGTTAATCAGAAAAATCTGGAAAAATGTCGTGGAATTGGCAACGGGATGGGTGCATGGACATTGATAGAATGGGCCTTTGTATGTTACAACGATTTTCTGCACACCCTACTTTTCAAAAAAATAGGGATCTGCGCTAAACTAGACACCATGTAAACAGGGAGTAGGAGGGTCAATTTTTTAAGGAAGGAATTTCACAGACGTCGTTTTTGAATGGCCCCAATGCATAAGAATCAAATGTTGATCAGCCATCAAATGCACATGTTTATGTGTATATTCAAAGAATTAAAGCCATGAAAGACTGCAGGATATTGATGATTTTTTTACCCAGACGAAGGAAGGTATATGCAGCGGAGTCTCACTTAACGAATATGAGGGGGAACAGAAAATTCTTCTTATAAGTGAATAAACCTCACTTATACGAATATGAGGAGGAACAGAAAATCCTTCATATAAGTGAATACAATGTGCATGTACATATTCTAGCATGTTTCGTGGTTACTGTATTTTAATAAATAGAGAATAATTCTTCTTTCAAAAAATGTCGTTTAATAGTTTTGTCAATGTATATGTACATAAGAAGAACAGAAACAAAAAACAAAATGTATTTGATATAATCACAAACAATAAGGTACATTTAACTTAACTTACATCTTCAGAAATGTGCTTATTTCGTCTTAAAAAACTGTAATTTTAGCTGGCTTGTTTTTCCTGCAAGCTACATATTATATAAGACCTGTCCACAGTCAATAACAACATCAGACTCTTCATTGTTTACCTTTTAAGAATAGGCGAAACGCTTCACAATTATGTGAAAAAGCTCTTCTTATAATTGAATAGTATTTACACAAGAGGATTACATCAGGGGAAGGAATCACCCTTTGTATAAGTGGAAGTTGTGTATAACTGAATATCGTATAAGCGATTATAATGCATTACACAGGGTTAAATGGAGTTTTGCTGGGGAACAAGAAATTGTTTGTATAACTGAATGTTTCCTATAAGTGAGCTTCGTATAAGTGAGACTCCACTGTATATAACAAGAGTGATTTTACGTGCCAGGGCAAAAAGTGTTAATCTCGTTGCCCTTAAGTTGAAAACACCGAAGCAAACTATCATCTACTGTTTTGCTAGCAAATTTACAAGACGTTGCTCGTTTAAAGAGTGCGTCTATTGTGTACCCATCAAATTAAAAAAAAGGCCCAGTCTGGCACTTCTTTCAACAGATTTCTAAACAACAACAAAAAAAAGAGAGAAAAAGACTTGCGTTGCGTATCGAAATTGATTTTCTGGCAAACATAAGAGCCTATAGTATATATATATATATACCGACCGAGGAGAAAACTGCTACTAGTTTATACACCTGCAATTTGCCTCGGCCAAAAAGCACTTCTCAGTAACACGTTGTCGAGAATTTTCGCGGAAATCCAATATATCCAATGCATCTTACGCGCTTTGGGGATGCATTCATCGGCTCATATTGCCTCACTTTAATTTCAAACTCAACTTAGCGGATATTAAAAATTCAAGTAAACCAACAGCGCGGGGATTACATTATCGGGGCACAATGTCCTAGCAATATATCCTAACATAATCAGAGCTCTACAGAGAAAGGAAAAAAGGAGTAAAAAACCACGGAAGAAAGAATAGAAACACAGTCTGACATTTAGATGTTTGATATATGTCAGGAAAATTGTTAACACGACAAAAGGGGTTGAAAAATATAAGGACGTTTAGAATTCGTAGAACTTGATATTTGTAATTGTTCAATATACGAGCACAATACAATAATGCGCTAAAGAATTAAAAATATGTGCTGTTTTTGTAATTTGTTTAAAATGAGACAAATATTTATTCAATGCTTAGAAATGAACAACTGTTTCATTAGGTTTAAATTTGTAGAAAATATGCAAATATCTTTCAAGGATTTCAAGGTTTTTAAATGTTTAAACGCCCAGCCCACAATAGACCTTCAAAATTAGTTTTTTTGTGTGTTTTTTTTTAAACAGAATTTTTCCGATTAACAATAATTTCTAACATCCAAAAAGTTTAAAAATTTCAAAACGTATCTAACACGAATTTCAAACATTATAACCTTCTTTTCCAAGGTGATAAAAATTCAACCACATTTGCAAACTTTTTGATTTTCAAGATCACAGAAATAGGTATCACCAAAAATATAGTTTTATACAAAAAATGTGCATAACTAAAATTAAGTTTCAATAAAGCTAAATAATAAAGTTACATGTGTGAAATGTTTTCTAAAAACATCTTTACTTATAAACTTACTATAAACTGAATAAAATAATGGCACTTTAAATGTTTGTTTTGGTAATAATCTCAATAGATAATACAGAAGTCTGAAACTGTTTGGCATGTTCTTTGATAACTTTATGAAATAAATCATTAAAAGCACTAAATTAGATCTAAATATCTTAAACTAATACCATTTTTCTCTATTTTGTACATTATACATGTATATAAAATTAACAATAGTTGTAACTTTGACCTTGACTCAACAAAAGATCATTCAAAGAATCTGAGAGCATGCGATGAATGCAATCAGGAGGTTCTTGTACATGTGTCCACATTTACATCTAGATATTGCTTTGTTCTTCAGCATATTGATTATTTATCTAGTTTGAAATCTAATTAAATTATATAGGGATCCGTCACGAATTCAAGTATCTTTGGTAAATTTTAACATATTTCATCTAATAAGCGTACGTGTGGAGTTCATTCTATCTAGAAATTGGGACCATTTGTTTATTTTCCACTAGTGTTAATATGGTTAGTCCTGACATTTTCTTGGAAGCAACTTTTCAAAACTGCGAAAATCTCAAGTCTGGATAGTCCCCACAATATTGAAAGACTGATAATGTAGCCACGTACGGTACTGAGTTGAATCGCAAGTATATTTATTATATATTGAGTATATTTGCAAAATCATTTAGCTAGATTTCAATAAAATGATTTGTTGTAGCTTACCCAGTTTGAACTTACCATCTTAAGCCTAGAAAATGCTAGCAAACCATTGTTCATACTTAGCCCTAACTTAGGACTAACACCTGCCAAGGGCAGAAGTTAACTTTAAACTTAATTAAGCCTCATATCCACTCCTAAAAATAATGAACAATGGAAACCTTAACCAAATTGATCCTAAGGGACCAATGGACTCATCTGAACATTCCAGCATAATTAGCGCAAGTTCAAGAGTCCAATTAACCTAAATTACCCCCTAATGACCATTGGCAAGCTCTGGTCATATGGGTCTTGGAATAATGTATATAAGGACTTCCAAAACCCATATCTAACCAGAGAGAGGAAAAGACATAAACCTATCTTAGATTGTCAAGGCAGCAAGAGCAACTGCTCCTCTTTAGCGCCTATGTAAACGTCACTGTCTTTGTGAAATAAAAGAACTTAGATTCAAACCAAAACCAAAAGACTTGGAAAATCTTTACTCTCTTTTCAGCAACTTCAAACTCACACTAGGTCCTTACAGTTGTAAGACCTCTACAATCACTCTTCGAGGCCTCCTTCCCTCGTGTAATCTCCGAAAGTCCTTATCACAGCAGTTCAACCTTAAGAAAGTCGAACTCTGATAAGTTTGAACTTGGCGAACTAACATTCACTTCATTCTCCCTCACGCTCCTCGAGCTAAGGTGCCTAGTCCAGTCGGACTCACGACAAGTAGTCACCTCAATGTATATAATTACGATACTTTCTTTTTTAAAAAAAGCTGAAATTTACACTTACCAAGATCAACTCCCGAATATGTAGATGATGTCTCCACTTGAATCCAGGAAATGACTTGCACGTATTCCGTTACGAAACTTGGTATATGACACTTCATTACGGCAGTATTTCCTTTGATGACGTATTCGTCGTAAACTTGCACTTCATAAACTTGTTTAACGACTGAAAAAATAAGAAGAAAAACCGAGAAGATTTAGCGGCCATTTTGAAAGTGTATATATAAAAGTAAAAGCACAACAGTGATAAGATTTTATAGCATTTTTCTGCACAATTTCTTTCTGTAGAGCTGCTATTGCAAATAGTTTTTTTTTTCTACATTGGCAATCTTTCTTCTAACAGATAATTAAAGAAAAGAAAATTGAGTCTACGGATTTTCTAGTGAAACCCAAATAACGATTTCGTAGTTAAGATACATCCCAGAGTTGTTAGTAGCTTTTATTTCTCCGCAATGTTCACTACTAACAAAGTCGATGTAAAACGTAATCTATGCCAAGAGATAAGTAATGTCGGTTGAGTGTAGGAAATTGGGTTTTTATAATGCCGAGATAGGAACAGTGGAAAAAAAAGGCCGAAAACGATGCCTAAATTTAATCAAAATAATAGATGTAACGAAAGCTAATTTTAGGCTGCATTCGTTTGCAAAAAAAGGAATGATGTAATAAAAACACGTTCACGGACAAGTTGAATTTATGTAAAACGGATTAAAACTGAGAAACCAAATTGTAAAATGTATTCCGTCCCATTAAGTTAATTACTGGTGGGGAAAGTCTTAATTAGAATTCGCAAATGAGAACAAGATGCATTACTTATTATTATTGAATAATAATCCCAGATTTAAGAAATTAACTCATAAGTTGCAAACTGATGTAAAGTAAACTACCAATTACAGGCAAAACTAATTTGTTGAAAATATTCATGATTTTGAAGTGATTTTGATAGCATAGTAAATCACTTTCTGAACCTAAATGTGAAAAGTTGAAGGAAATTTGTAAAAATTTAAATTTGTCTTTAGTTAATATGTTTACTAAATATAAGAATTGATAATATAAATAAAAGATAAAGAAGCTAAGATAACCACTTAAAGCAATTTGGAGAAAAATCATTTCAGCTTTTTTTTTTAAAGAGAAATGATTCGTGGAATATATTCAAATGGAGCGATACACGAAATAACAACGCATTTTTATTGTTGAGCAATATTTCAAAAATAATGAAGGTTTGGCAGCTGCAGTTTGAAATTTTCGTACAAAATACGGTTGGAATAGTAATTTAAATTCATCAGCTGTGAAGAGATTAATAAAAAAAAACATGGAGACTGGATCAATTAGTAATCTTAGACAATTACAGCATTTTTTTTGCTGTTATAACGATACATTGTGGGTCGTAAACCGAAAAAGTGCCATATTTACAGCAGGCCGTTATAGCAAAAGGTCGTATAAAGAGCGGCCGTATAGCGAGGTATAGGTATAATTCTGAATTGTCAGCTTTCTTTCGTTTTTTCGTTGGCAACACTTTACCGTACAAATGGGGCAAAATTCAAATCTTGCGTAAATTTTGGGATACCCTAAATAAACTAAAACGATAGCACTGAATATCATATTCATCAAGTTAAAAGTTGATACAAAACTAACAAAACTTTAAAAATTGGCGAAATACAAATGAAATAATTCGATATCTCGGAACAAATTCCTGACAAACTGCTAATATTTACATCAAGAATTGATAACTAAATTCCACCCTCGTATTATTAACATTAAGCAGGAATAATATGTATACACTGCAAGTTGTACTTATTTTCTCTCTCTCTCTAAATTAGGGGATTTAAATTGAGTAGCAGGGTTAATAAGCAAGTATAGAAGCATGGATAGAGAATATTAAGGACACCGTTTCCTGCGGCTATTTTCTACACCAAAGTCCCAAAAGCTTATAAATTGAATTTATGAGTTTTCATCAATATTAGCGTTAATACCCACGCAACGTTTGCTTTTATACAAAAATTCAGTCCTTCTCTCAATACGTTAGCATAACTTTATTTATTTATGGTCCCTTATTTGCGTTCGCCTTAAGGGGGCTTTGAAAGAACGCTAAAACAACGAAATTGGCCTTTCCCTAGCTATGTAATTACCAAACTTTTATTTATAGTTAAACAGTTATCAAGAAAAACGTACGTTTGTTTAGCCTTAAGGTCGTTCAAACGCAAACCAATCTTATTATCTAGTACATCACGTTTTATATTTGTTTCGTTTGTTCCCTATCATTACAACTACCTATAGTTTCTCATTTAAATATTAATAGTTGTATTAGAAGGGACCTAAGCCTATTTCAACCACGAAATAATAACACGATGAGGTAATTTCAACAACAAATAGGCCAAATCATCCGATGGATGTTTACATCAGGGCCATTCCGCTAGATCGGAACCATCGGATGTCAGGATTAAATTATTAATCGTGTTATAATGATGTCACGGACATGAAAATGGTGTTTACAATCTGCCATCGCACACCTAGTACGCGTTTAATGTGTTCATTTGGGGATATCCATGTTTATTTTTGATGAAATGGAATCTGGAGTAGCATCATATATATTCGCCATGAACTGTTCATTAACCACGAATAAATGGTCTTCACAAATTAAGACGAGAATAGGTGAACTTACTTTGGTTTATTCTGTGGCCAAACTACACGACACACCACTTAGCCGGAGAGTGTTGAATTTCAGTTAATCTCAACTTCAGTAGAAACATCGATTATCCGTCATACTGTTTGAAGTTAGTCTATGTTAAAACCGCTATACTTTTTTTTTTGTGGAAAAGTATTCTACTACTGTAACAGTGTTCACTTTTAAAATCCTTAATGGTAGTAAAACAAGATTGAGACACATGATTTACATTTAATAATTATTTCATGAATACTGAATAATACACTGAGTCATAAAACAGTAGAATCCAATAAAAAAAATCACAACTTCGTGAAAAATAATTCGATTTAAATGAAATTTGGCAATTACATAGAACAATGGTGTAGGAACAAAAAACATGTTCCGGACATGTGACAGATCTCGGATTTTTTAATTTTTTCAACAAGGTGCGACCGCTCACCGTGCTCGAGAAACAATTGAACTACTGCCACCGGAAACGCCACAGTTCATCGAACCCAACCACTGGCCACCAAACAGTCCGGACTTGAATCCAGTGGACTACATAATTTGGGGAGTTCTCCAGGAAAAGGTTAATAACATCGAAGACTCGAAACTACGAATTTAGAAAACTTGGATTGAACTCTACCGGCGTATAATCGATTCATCAATCAAAGAATGGCGCGTTTGACTCCTGGTTTGTGTAAAGGCCACCGGAGAACATGTTGAGCACATCTTATAATTCATTTTTGTTCCTACACTATTGTTCTACGTAGATGCCAAATTTATATGTTAAGTGCCAAACTTCATTTAAATCGAAGTATTTTTCACGAAGTTGTGATTCTGTTGACCCAATAAGAAGAAAGTTTTTAATTTTAATAAGGCTAGAAATTGAACATTTTCCCCATTGGATAAAACTATAAAATATCCGGGTCTCTTTCTCATGATTTGATCATCTTAAGTAAACTCGGCTTTATTAATTTTCCGGTGTTCGAACTAATACTTCCGGATTCATCTGTTGACTTCAAGAATTTCCACATAAAAAAAATTCAGCTTTCCAAATCAGTAGAAAATCCTATCTATTATTCCGAAACTTGTTTAATGAGCGGTCATTGGAAGTGAGGATAGTAATCTGGTCCAATTTGCCGAAATAAATCGCACAAATAAGCAGAAATGACAATTAAGTCATTAGAGATGGATGCCATTACATAAGCCACTTAGGTCACCAAAGCGATGAAAGTTTTCATATAATCCCTGTAATGCCAAGGATTATCTACGGAATACCAATTTTATTTTTCCAAGAATAACCTGAGCGAACACCCTTCACATTCAGCTAATTACTGATATGGCTTCCGGGTTAGTAGGGCGATTCACTAACATCTACATTTGCATTGCATTACACATTTCGTTCGTGCTAATGCGTTTCCAAGCCATTGAGAATCTACTCGGGGGGCATCGCTAGAAGTTAATATCATTGGGGAAAAAATCTGGAATTCGAATGGATTTACATAAACAGGCTTTCCTAAGCACCACAAACAGATAAAAAATGATGAATAATGTAATATAGTCAAGCAAGGAGAGAAATCAACACAATGGCTGAAACATGTATAGAACATAACAAAATATGCAATATATACATATAATGTAACCTCGGTTTACGAACTTAATCCGTTTCTCGACCCTGTTCATAAACCGAAATGTGCGTTAACCGAATCAATTTTTCCCATTGCAATCAATGAAATTCCAAATAATGCGTTCTTTGTCCTAGAATTTTTGTTTTTAACAGGTTATGGCTTTATTTGTGGAAATAATACAGAAAGGAAATAAATATAAGAGTAATATTAGAAGAAAGCAGTTTAATATATATACATCCATGATTTCCAACATTATAGGAAATAAAGACACCCACGTGGTGTCGTCATGCTGACGTTGCTCTTAATCAAATTCATTCGCAGAAATTTACTTTAACAAACATTGTTTCCATTAGGAAAATGTGTATTATTCTACTCTATTCTGTTGTTAATTATATGATTTAAGTCTGAAACCGACGTCATCGATGTATGGTCATCCATTGCATCTGCAATTGGCGTGGATAAAACAAGAGACGAACTTTGGCCATATTCGCAATTGAGGCTATATCTTTGAAACTAATATCGATTTTGATTAAAATCCTTGGAAATTATAACACATTTTTCATGTTTCTTGTATTTAGTAAAACTTATCCGTAACAAAGATGTTCTGCTGAAACTAGTAAAACAATTACAAAAACTCGGACCTTCGATTGGTGGTCCAGAGAAATGTAAACTGAAGCATCGTTCGTAAAGCGAAACAACATGTGATGTTCGTAAACCGAATTGACAATAAACAGAAACGTTTGTAAACCGAGGTTCCACTGTACTTGATATTTCTCACCAATAGGGAACATTTCTTGGAAGAGTGTTTTTCAGTGAGACAATCATGGTGTTTTACTTTTTGGTTTCTACACAATTAATAATCTTATAAGATCGATGTCGCACTCTTTAATATCGATCTCATTAGTGTCACCCTAAAATAAGACTATCTTAACACCAGAGATCTTGTCTTTAATTAAAATATGATGATATATATCAAAGGAGAAATCTTATAAAAAAGCACAGCACATTAGCAGAGAACCATCACATCATTATCATAAATCATACATCTTTAACACGTTCGTATACATATTCATTGGTCAGTCATAATTTGCTTTAAGAAAATGAAAAAAAGCTGTCAATAATGATGATTACACAGCGTGATGAAAAAAAAAAAATAATAAAAAAATTTTAAAAAAATAAATAAAAAAGACTCAAAACGTATGATTATTTTACGATAAGCCGCTAATCCGTGGTTACCTTAAAACACACCCAACTTTAACATGAAAATCTTATTAGACTTTTTTTCCCATGAAAAAAAACAATAACTTAAGATTCCTCAAGTTAAAAATGAAATAGCATTTTGGAAATAGCGTTTTTCCTCCAGCTAAAGCTTAGACCAGATCAAAGTGGCAAACCATATATTTCAGTAAATGTATCTTTGTAGAAAAGCCACACATATAGGAATAAATGCCAAAAAAATCCTCTTCTATAAAGTACAGACACAATTATCGTGATTGGCACGGCCCTAACCGACAGCAGTGAGTTTTTTTAAATGAAAGTCTGAGAGAGAGAGAGTAAAAAAAGAGATGCCCTTAGGAGCTGATCAAACTTACAAACTGGAGAATTGTTCATCCAATATCTTCGCCCCCACACAACTGAATCCACGAAGGAATCATAAAATTGGATATGCGAAGATGAATTATGCACAATTCCAAAAAGAACCATCTATAAAAAGTCAAAAGAGTGTTCCGCCACTAAAGTCAACTTTGCTGTCAACTTTTATGTGTCAGTTGAGATGACAGCTTTGCCTTTTGATCAATCTTTTCCATTTGAATCCTTTCATTCGTCAATCGCAAACAGATTTGCCTTTATATTTGATAAACGAAAAAATGCCCGTTTTCAACAATGATTCTATGCTTTGTTCGATAAGTGAGAGGTTTACTTGTCTTTGTTTGTCTTGGCCACAGAATTTAGGCTTAAAGCCAAAACAAGATATTCTAAGTGTTTAACAGATATTTCATTTTTTCCCCCGCAAAAAGTAAATATTTAAATAAGTTTGAAGTAGAGTAAATATTCGGATAAAAAACAATATCCGGAAAAAAACCCATATCCAAACCTACTTTGTTTGTTCTTATAATGGGAATTCAGAAGAAAAAATTATTTATACATAGGTATGAACCATACATGTACTATATGGCCTTATACGAACATGTGTGGCCTTATAAGTACATGTGTGGCCATATGTGAGAAATATGGTTAATATGGTCCCTGCATGGTTATGAATGACCATTGTTAACTGTAAGGTTCCAACCGCGTCGTATTTCGCAATCAGCAGCCACACGCGGACTTAGACCGAACTTATTTATTACAATTTAACAAAAGGGAACAAATTAACTTACAAATAATAAAACTGAATTACAAAATCAACCGAAAAGCACGCGGGCAACAACTCGTTGCCCCGAAAAAAACCCGAACTTAAAGATAGGTCTGGGCGCCCGCTAGTGTCCTACCTGGACCGCTAGCAAAATCTAACTGCTCTTCCTGAGTTCCCGAGCTTTCCAGCAAACCTCGCAAGGAATGCTGGTCGGCTCGGGAATGCAGGAAGGGTTTCACCTTTGACCTGGGCACATTTCGTACCCAACTCAATCCTAGAATTCCCGCCATGACCTATGGCCCCGAATTCTACATAACTATGGTCAACTCTGGCTGGCTCATCATTAGCTAAACATGGTCCATTATGGCTATGTTTGACCCATTATTTTCGAATTATGGTCCATTCATGGTTATGTATAACCCATTGTCAGCTATAATGTCAACTCTTGCTCATCATTGGCTAAATATGGTCCAAACATGACCCTATATTTTCGAAATATTGTCCATTCATGGTTATGCTTGACCCATTATTTTCGAAATATGGTCCATTCATGGTTATGTATTACCCATTGTTAACTAAGGTCAACTGGCTCATCATTGGCTAAACATGGTCCATTATGTTTATATTTGACCCATTATTTTCGAAATATGATCCATACATGTTTAAGTTTGACCCATTATTTTCAAAATATGATCCATTCATGGTTGTTTGACTTATTGTTTTCGAAATATGGTTCATTCATGGTTATGTATTACCCATTTTCAACCAAGCTCATCATTGGCTAAATATGGTCCATTATATGGTTATATTTGACCCATTTATTTTCGAAATATACTCCATACATGTTTAAGTTAGACCCATTATTTTCGAAATACTAGTCCATACATGGTTATGTATTACCCATTGTCAACTAAGGTCAACTCTGGCTCATCATTTGCTAAATAAGGTCCATTATAATTATGTCTGACCAATTATTTTCAAAATATAGTCCACTGATGGTTATGTATGGCTCATCAATAGTCAAATATAGATCACACAGAGCTATATGCGGTTCATAGTACATGTCCATATATAGCTTTTCAACTCGGAAATTCTCTACAAATATTTTATATGTAGCTAGTTTTTCTCGTTTATAAATTAGATTTCGTTCGCATCTGGTAGTTGGATATTCAAAGTGAAACTTGTTCTATATTGGTTTGCAGTTTTGCATACCAATATTTGCCCGTGTCATATATATACAATAGTAGTTGCAGCTTCCCTTATTATTAGTGAATATCCCATGACATCATTCTCAATAGTGACTTAATTATAATGCACATGGAAGTGTTAACATCTTTTTGAATTATTTGAAGCATCTGGGGAAATTGAGGTGCTTTGTCCATAAAGTAGTCTGCATTTTGACAATGCTGTTTTTCGTTTTCACTGTAATTCGGTTTACATTTTTTTCCACGTCTGGTTTCGATTGAAATAATAACTCATTTGGGAGCCATTACATTTTCGTTCTAGTCTAAGCTACATGAAAAATGCAGGAAAAAAAAACAACGAATACCACCAGCTTTTTCCCTTACGTGGAAATTTCGCAAAGATTTAGTGATCAAAATTCGGAAAACTAGTGAACATGAATTTAGCAAAAGCACAAAGCGAAATTGTTCGACCTTAGACCAAAGGAAACAATATAACTTATAACAACGAAAGGAATAATTTAGCTCTCAATTTATCATGCAAAAAAATAATGTACATAAAAAAAATCAAATGTAAAAAAAAAATTACTGATCAAAATTTCAAACTAAGATAACTATTAAATTAAAAAACGTAAATACGCTGTTTCAGCTAATATTTATCTAGAATCGTAAAAAAAGTTTTCATTAAATTACTATACAACATTATACGGTGTTGAATATAGAAATACATATATATACCTCGTTATACGGCCGCTCTTTATACGGCCTTTCGTTATAACGGCCTTTTTTAATTAAGGAACTTTTTCGATTTGCGGCCCAAAATGTTTCCTTATACTGCCAACAATTAATGCTGTAATTAAAGAAAGTGGCCAAAAAATGTGATAAATTAATCCAATTTGCACAAATAAGGTCGCGGATTTGGCTAACAATAAAACAACTTATGGATTTCACTTCGTGTAAAAAGGAAAAAAAATGAAAATCGCATTACCAAATAAAATTTACGTTTTTAATAAAGAAAATATGCGTTTTATCATAGAAAAATTATGTTTTTTCCATAGAAAACTTCGTTTTTTATAAAAATTGCATTATTAAGGTAGAAAAATTGCATTTTTATCGTAGAAAATTTGCGTTTTTACCAAAGAAAATTTGCGTTTTTACCAAAGAAAATTTGCATTTTGACCATAGAAAAATTGCGCTTTTTAAAACGTAGAAAAATTGCATTTTTATCATAGAAAAATTGCATTTTTACCATACCAAAATTGCGTTTTTCAGTTTTAATGACAATTTCAAAAGGTCATTTTCAACATTTCATATTTTTTTCACACATTCTGGCGGCCCGGGACCTTAAAAATCACGGGCCCGGGGTATTTTTCCCTCCCTCCCCCCCCCTCTCTCGACAGGCCTGCCTAAAAAAAGTCATTTATTTGCTGACTGTCCATCTTGTCCATGGTTTTTAATAGATTATCTGCCAATGTACTCACGGTACAAGTACAGATTTTCAGCTACCCAAACGTGTGACTCGAAGATCTGATTTGTCAACTTCAGCTTAAGGGACTCTGTGAATTGTCCTCGATTTCAACTGACTTTATCTAGATCTTCTCGTGTTATTACTGAACCATATCAAAGTGGCTGAATATCGTGAATCGTGAGTGAGTGAGACTATAAGATACTGTAGTGAGCTTTTTGTTGAACAATGTGAACAAAACCCCGATCGAGCATTAGTAAGTAGGACCCTGAAGAAGCCATTTCTCCATAAAAGACACTTCTAGCAGATTGACACACGTGGGCCGCTGTGATTTGAGCATTAGGAAATAAGTGTCTACATGTGTTTCCTGCTCTGGAATATACGGAGCTAGAGATCACACAGGATGACATTAGAATTCTCAGTGCCATTGATTTATTAGACTACAACTTAATTGCTCAATAACCCCCGAGTTTCAAAAGTGACAAATGTCACGCATTACAAACGATGCCGATTACAGATTGTGCCACACTTTAAGGAGGAAATTTGGCGAAAAAATAGACATCCCCAAAAAATAAACCATTTGCTATAATAGGACTCGTATGCAAAAATCGAAAATAGGAATATATCACCGGTTAACTGACCAATAAAAATAATAACACTGAACCGCACATTCGACGATAAATTATATCCGATTTCATCACAATAAAAATAAAAACGTTGGGCTCGCTTTTGTCGGCAGATGTTTGTCTCGAAATGCACTCTGAATGAAATCACGCATGAAATGTACGATTTATGTAGGTTCTATATAATAAGAATCCATAAATAAATTCCAAACCCCATAACAGCATATTTAGGCACGATCCATTTGACATGAAAATATCGCAAACATTGGGTTTCTAAACATAAGCAGTGAACTGATTAAATGTAGAAATAATTTAAAAAATATGTCGAAAATAAACAGAAAAAAAATATTTCAGAGAAAATATCAGGATGCCAAACAAACGCAGGTCTCTAAATTGCTACACAGATTAAATATATAACATCTTAAAAATATATCGAATGTGTAATTAAACTGTCAGTGGGGATATCCATCGTGGCTTAAATTATAAGCTGGGGCCTAAAGGTGTTTAAACTTCAGATTAGGAAGAAATGGAGAGATCCAACCCAGACTAAGTTGAGACCTAAGAAATATTTAGTCCAGAAGTCAGGTTTAAATTATTTAAGTTTAGGCTAAAAAAAAATTGGTGATATCCACTGTGGATAAGCTGGCAAACTTAAGCCTAGGCATAACAGCGACATTTATTATTATTTGGAATTCAAAAGCATGCAAATTGCCTTAAAAATATTGACAGCCAATCACAGACAGTATTAGCTAGCCTTTAGCTGTGAACTAAATGGATATCTCCATGTTTGCTAAGCCAAGACTTTATTTTAAGACAAGATTTAAGAAATAGTCTGAAGCTTGACCCTCAACTTAATCCGAGTTGAAACTCACCAAAACGTTTAATACCAAAATTTTGTCTTGAGTTGTGGCTTACATATAGCTACTTTGGCTTAAAATAATTCCAGGCTGATTTAGACTGCAATGGATATCCCCACTGTAAAAGTGTTAAGCCTATCATTACTTAGGAAAGCTAAAATCATATTTTTATTAGCTAGATTAATTTTAATTAGCAATGACAAAAAAACTGTATTTTTTGCACTAAACGTTAAATTTACTTTTCAGTTCGTGTAGCGGAATATATAAAGGATCCTGTCTTTATTTTGCATAATTAAGAAGCCATATTTACGAAGGTTGGAGTAAAAAAAACTGTCTTCCTCATCGATTCTTCAGTGCATAATGTTTTTTGGGATAGTAAAACGTCCAAAAGCGATTGAATTTCCCCTTTGCTTAAACAAGGTAAGTAAACGTGTTTTAGTTATAGAATTCTGTTGACTCCACTTTCCAAAAATTATGTCGGGGGAATTAGGAAAGTTCTCCGGCTACCTGAACTGATTATATTAGCTAGTAAATTACCATTAGCAACATGCACAATTTGTGGCAGAAAGGACTAAATGAACATGCATCGCGCATAATATATTTTGTAGTTATAGCCAATTGGGATTTAGGGAAATTTCGTATAGAAAATGTAATTATATATACCCAACCCTTACTGCTGTCATAATTCAATATATTACATCGAATTTGTTCGATATTGGCTAAAGATACATCATAGATGGTTTCATACGCATCAAATACAAGTTTCTTTCCCCCCCGTCCATCCCCTCCCCCACACTTAACCCCTATAATCCTCAAAGTAACCCAGTTACTTCTTCTTAGCAAAATGTCCAAACAAAAAACCCTAAGATTAAATACCTATGAATTCTGTCTTATAAGTAACATTCGAATTCAATTATAACACAACCTAAGAAACCCTTTGTAAATGAGCCAATCCGCAATACAGAGGTCTTGTCAGTGATTGCTGTCATTCAGGGGCAAAGCATAAAAATTCCATTAAACAATAAAAAAAGCGATACATTACTAATTACAAGAGTGTATAAAAGTAGAAAGCCTTTGGAGAATTTATAAAGTCTGACTAATTTCTGTCTACACAGAATAAACTTTCACTTATGGGTGGCTTAGAAGACAAGAGCAGTCATCCAGCGCCACCTATGTCACCGCAGTCAATGTGGCAACCCGACCTACTTCGAATCCATCATCCTACGACCCTACTCCATCATTAAGAGCGTATTACAAACTGTATTTCCTAGTTATTTATATTCGCGAGAGTAGAAAAAACACGACTTGAAGAAAGAAAAGCGAAGCTTAAAAAAACTTTAAAAAGGTTTTTTTTTTTTGAAGCGCCCACCCCCAGTGTGCATAATAAGAGGTTTGGGCACGTAGTTTTGTGCGTTTTATCGAGTTTTCCCAAAATGACTTCTCACAGTTGACTTCCAGTTGATTCATAGAAGAGTTGAATGACGATGGCTGCGCTCACGCCTCATTTACATGTAATTAATTATGGGCGCTAATAGCAGTGTGACAAGCCCTGACATAATGTGAAATCCATACTGGGTTAGGGAACAAATCCCTTTTGAAAACGGAGACAACATGCATTTGGGGGGCTCTCAATTGATGGGCGAACAAACGAGCTTTCTAAGGGGGCTAGAGGCAGTGCAATCAAGGCGCAAACTTTGGTGACGTCACGGATGAAAGACCCGTCAAAAACTTTGCAAAAGTCCGCATTTGTCCAATGTTCAAGTAGGAGCTCATCAAGTCCATTCAACACAAATATTTCAGGTTTTATTTCAGGCACGGCATTTGTTTTTAATTATATTTTAATATTAACTTAAGGAGATGATTAGCTTATAGGACCAGGATCCTATATCTGTCATGTTGATTTTTTCAGAGTAATTTTTCATGAGTGTATTCTAGGAGCTGGGATATTCAACACATTGCTGGAATTTAGAAAAAAAAACTTAAGCCTATCATTAAAATAATATTTTGGGACTTACACTCCACCTATGGGCCCGACAACGAGAAAAACCCTTTGAAACCCAAGGTAGCATATCATAAGTAATAACGTATTGGTTATAGAGGGGTACTCAAACAGACCCCAAAATTTCGAAAATGTTCATCAGTTAATTGGGGCCATTTGTACATGTGCTGACCCAGTTTTTAAAATGACGCCTTCTAATTGGCTGGACCTACTGCAATGGGGCTTTTAGAAGTGCTGAAGAGAAAAAAAGCTACATTTGTGCCTATTTCACAAAAGACACTCAACTTGTGGACCTTGACAAAGCTGCTTGACCAAATGCAGATAGCCCAAGTGAAAGGTTCGTTTGAGTAATGGCCACAATATTCAGACTGTTAAAACTTTGACAGTGGGGATATCCATCTTGGCTTAAATTATAAGCTGAGGCTTAAAGGTGTTTAAACTTCAGATTAGGAAGAAATGGAGAGATCCAAACCAGACTAAGTTGAGACCTAAGAAATATTTAGTCCAAAAGTCAGGTTTAAATTATTTAAGCTTAGGCTGAAAAAATTGGTGATATCCACTGTGGATTAGCATTAAGCTCAGGCTTAATGACAAACTTAAGCCTAGGCATAACAGCGAAATTTATTATTATTTGGAATTCAAAAGCATGCAAATTGCATTAAAAAATATTGATAGCCAATCACAGACAGTATTAGCTAGCCTTTAGCTGTGAACTAAATGGATATCTCCATGTTTGCTAAGCCAAGACTTTATTTTAAGACAAGATTTAAGAAATAGTCTGAAGCTTGACCCTCAACTTAATCCGAGTTGGAACTCACCAAAAAGTTTAATACCAGAATTTTGTCTCCAGTTGTGGCTTACATATACTTTGGCTTAAAATAATACCAGGCTGATTTAGACTGCAATGGATATCCCCACTGTTAGAGTAACTGAGGACTGTCCACTAATGTACACCTTAATGAGTGACCCCTTCTCTCCTCCATGTTTAAACATAATCGCTGACAAAGATGTATCCTTAAGAAACCATTCATGTTTGTGGTCTAAGCTGATGAAATCATCAGCAGACATTGATGTGTTCAAACATGTACATTTCCAAATATTATCCCAAAAACATCTATTATTGTGATTCTTCAAATCCTCTTCCGGAAGTTTGTCGCCAGGAGACATTTGTGTTCCCTCGCACGCACCTCCACATAAAAAGTCCCCGAGAATGTAATTCTAGCTTTCGGAAAAATCTGTCAATAATAATAGAGAGTGAAAGATAACGAAACAGCAACGTCCATTGAACGATGCAAAATGACATGGCAAAAAAAAGGCGTCGTAGAGAGGCAAGAATACGGACTCAAACAAGCAGAAACATGTTTATCTCTCCTGTCTCGCTAGCGAAATGTATTCTACCATTCGGAAACAAGGCCCGGGTTGCGGTTACCCCGTTTGCAAAAGAGGAAATCAATCACTTTGCCACCAGATGTACATTCAGAAAAAGAAAAAAAAAGATCATTTTATGTAGAGTCATATAATGGATGCATATGAGAACTATACCGATTATCTCAATAGGCTATCGCTATTATGCGCGCCTATTATAGGGTGCAAGTTGCATCGAAAAATCCGATAGTCACGACGGATTTTGCAAATTATATGCTGCTAGATTTTCAGATAAAAATGTTTTTCAACTGCAGTAAAAATGCTGGCTGCAAATGAAAACACAATTCAGGGCGAATGAAATGCGCCAAAACTGGCAATGGAAACTTTTTATCCACAAACAAAAAAAAACTGTCTTACTGAATTGGCCATCTTAAGCCCAAACACAAAAATATTTCAATGGTATTTCAACAGTATTAACATTTGTCAAATTAATTAAGGTGAATCACAACCCTATCACCTTCAATGAGTGAAATTTTAAAACAATTCCAGCCAAACCAAAAGAGATTAAATAAAAATAAAAATTGTTTAAAATAGCTTGATAAA
>JAQGAE010001249.1:0-24570 GCA_034696685.1 Julus scandinavius
CTGTAATTACAGAAAGTGGCCAAAAAATGTGGTAAATTACCCCAATTTGCACAAACAAGGTCGGATTTAGCTAACAATTTAATAAAACAACTGATGGGTTTCACTTCGATTAAGAAGGGAAACAGTAACAATCTCAATGCAGAAATAATTGATTCGTTATACGGCTTTTTCGCTTTACGGCCAACTTTTCCGGAACGTATTTAGGCCGTAAAGCGAGGTATGGGTGTATTAGCAGTTCGGGTTAATTTCGACTGATGTGCTGAGAAATTTTGGGTGAAGGTCGAAAAGATTTTATTTAAATAATGCATCTATGAAAAAAAAATAATAATAAATAAAAAAATCATTCCTTTTCCTTCTTTATAATCCTTTATATTCATAACCTAATAATTGTTCATTTCATGTGTGTCAGGAGCTGAAAATTGTTGAAAAAACTATGTTCTATTCAAAAGGACACTGCCAGTTTTTTGTATAGGAATTATGTTATATATTCCATTAAATTCCCCCAAAATTATATGCTTAAAACGAGGTTTTATAAAAAAGCAGGGAAAATCTCCGCTTTATGTCCTGGAATGGCGTTTGGCTGTGTCATCAGTTTGATGTTTCACATTACAGTGGTTTTCAAAAGGTGTGCTGCAAGAATTTGGGGCTTAGTTTAGTGTGCCATGAGCTGAAAAAAGTTGAAAAACACTGACCTATTGAAATCACCATTAGAATCACCAGCTGAATTAATTTCGAAATACTGTACATGTATACAATGTTAATACCCTCTTATTTTTGTTCAACCAGCAATTGTTCTCTGATAACACTGCCTCAACCAGCATTACTAATGGTTTAGTTATCGATTTTTAACATTGGCTGATTTTGGCACCTCTGCATTTAGGAGATAAGAGACTATTATTATTATTATATAACATGACCACCAGACGAAATTATCAGTACAAAAATCAGACTAAGCCAGTTGTCTGACCAATGCCTTTTTGTCAGCTCCGTGCAAAACCGGTACACTTGTGTGTACCAAGCAACCAAGAGTTGTCTGATCCATAAGTCATAATGGAGATTTATGTAATAATTAATCCAAAAAAATATATTATAAAACGATAAATGTTTCTAGAATTTCGACCCCTGATTTATGCATATGCTGTTTGCGATAGAAATATTAGTGCATCAATTCAATTAAACACTTGTATTTTGATATTCCTTGTTTATTGCAAATTGTCAAAGTATGTTAATTTCAAAATGCTTCATTGCAAAGTTAGATTCAGGCGAATCGTAACCCTAAACGTAAACCCAATTGTTGACCTCATGCAGACAAAAAAAAAATAACCCGACCCCACAAGTCTGGAATAAGGTGACCCTCGTAAATCGTCTCCTCAATTTGACAAGTGTCACCTTCTATCAACATTTGATATTTTGAATAGCTGAGTTATGGCCGTGGTTGGGTAATGAATATCTGAAAGCAAATTTCTTCTTGACCCTTCAACTGATCTTTTTCAATTTGGTATCTTACCGCTGTTTTTTCTGGATAATCACGAAAAAACGAGTAGGCCTAAGTGAGTTTTACTGCAAATCGGATTGAGTTACGAAGGGACTGGAGTCGAAAGTCCAAAAATCCACAAAACGGAGATACGATGAACCATCCACACTTGGAAATAGAGGGTCCGATTTTTCTGTTCAATTTCTTCGATTTGGATGAAAATAAAGCATGAATCCCAACTTGAAATTTCTCGCTTTCAACGCGGGGGGAGATCGTTTAAGTAATACATATTTAAACATGGCGCCATTTTCCTAGAGGGCGCTGTATACACTGTCAAATAAAATGTACGATTCCATCTACCGACCGTTATTCGAATTGAACATAAATCTTTATGCATAAAAGCTATAATATAACATTTTTCAAACGCAATTCTGTATTGTTTATGTGCAAAACTATGGCTGTTAATCCAGGGAATTAAATTTCAAAGTGTCACCCGCCAGGTGGCGCAATGTGCCAATTTTGCAAAGAATCACCTTGAAAATTTTAATTTTAATTTTAATTTGAATTCAAGTGAAATTAGCAAAAGGAAAGTGATTTCCATTAAATACGAACCTGAAGCATCGATATAAATTGTACAAAAAAAGAATCGTGTCTGACTGATATTGGCCGAGCTATTGACCACCGCCTATTCACAGGCGCGATCCCACTACTGCTCCACACGGGGGCTTTTGGCTGCTGCGTTTCCGCCCTGACCCGGTGCGCCCCTCCTTAGTCAACCTGGTACCCCCGAGCTCCCCCAGGGTTACCATATTGATGCCGAGCTTAGTGTGGACGCCCGATCTACATAGGACGATGGCCAACAGAACCCCCGACCTCAAGCCATCCTACGACCCAGGCCTCCTAGTAGCAGGATTACAGGAACACGCCACCATTCCCAGCCGAAACACTTGCAACCAAAAACGGTATTTATGCACACCATGATAAATGAAATATTTGCAATAATGTAAATGAAGCATATTTGGGATCAAAATATCTAAAAGAATGTTTGAATTAGCTTCTCTGTAATGTTTTAAATCTTACCCTAATCAAAGCCGGTAAATGCTGAAATTTGTGTAGGTGGCGCTTCAGTTTCCATATAATTTAAAGGCGGGAAATTTGAAAAAATATCGCGTGTAATTTTTTACGTAATATACTATATGACTGTGCTTTAAACGTTAAAATTCATTTTGACAAGTATTTGGGGTTCCCTCTGCAACACACATAGTTTTACTCATACAAAACGTGAAAACCAGTAGACCTCTAACCACTTGCGGCCATGCCTATTGATTTAATGATGACCCTGATCGCATTAACATATATTGAAACCCTCTAAGATTATGTTTCCCCAAATAATATTCTAGGAGGGATAACGAAGGACCCCATAAAATAATTCGTTATGTTTTACAAAATATTTAAAGAACTCCGTTGCTTTGTATAAAATATAAATAGGTTGTGTCAGTTTCATAAAATACAAATGTAGAACATAAATTTTTCTTAATCTGCGTCCACATATTTCTGATTTTCACAGCATCTTTTCAATTCTTAAAAGACTTATTTTACAAATTTTTGTTACCTTAAGTTATGCAAGTACTTTATAATTACATTCTATTCAAAAGCTATATGCCTATCTGTACAGTCCTACCCAATGTTCTACAGGAGATGTATGCAAGTTCGGAAGCACGTACCTAATATAAATGGCATCTCTTTGAAATGGATAAATATACTGCGTCTTCTGGTGGTCCACAACCTGAATCCAACCTACAGAAGGATTAGAAGCCCGTAACATCTTGCATCATACATTCCATCTACATTCAAACCTGGAATGTTTAAAAAAATCCAACACAAAATAGCACGGAAAAGCACATTTATTGGAAAAAAAACGAAAGTAAGTGGACAAAATAACTTCTTTTTGAAACAGTTACTGTCACTTTTATAGACCCCTTTCTGAGTTTTTAAGGAATTTCAGTCTTAAATGGACAATGATCCACAGGAAGAAAGCGCAAAGGACACCCCAGTTATTAGCCTATTATACGAGGATTTTTTTTCTCGTACAAAACCCACGAAAAAAAACCAATAACCGAGGTGTCGTAACAAACAAGGACAGGAGGGAGGGAAGCGAAAAACAGGAATAAAAGGAAAAGATTTGAGGTAACAGACACACAATCATTCACGCGTGATGAGACTTCGGCTGTCGCCAGCCAAGCTGGATGCCGGGAATAGGAAAAAGAGTTAGGGAACAAGGACAAGCTATTGTCAACAAGGTTAAAAAACGGGAATGAAACGTATGGCAAGAAACTTAATAATGTATAATGAGTGACATAAGCGGATAATAATTGGCTGAAAGCATAAAAAACAGTAAATAACAGTCCACAATCGGGGAAGGGAGAATGGGGGCTCCAAGTGTTACAATATAAAATCCTGTAACCTAATAATTGGAATTTTTAAACGTTCAAACCCATAGGGTTAAGTTAGGGGCGAGGGACAAAATTACAGTCGTTTTAAGTTTTTTGTTTCAGCCTGGGTCAGCTCTCGGTGAAAAAATAGTGCATCGAGTAGCAGCCCTCGAGGATTTCCCAAAAGAAAAATGACTGACAACAATTTTTTTTTAAAGCTGTGAAATCACGCTTATGCCATTATTAAGTTTTCTCCAATGAGGCAAACAAGTATAGCACATAAAGGTATATTGCTTGCCTCCCCCATGAGCTCAATCGGTTGCAGGGATTTCAAATCGTCCTGTCGAACATTCGAGACACGGAAAGGAGCAAAGCAAACGATCACAGCGCTTCCACCATCTTTTTTCCTTGTTTATTTTTGCAGAAATAACGTGGTTGGATATTTCTTCCTTTTAAACAAGCTGTACATCTGCAATCTTAAGTTAGGAACAATTATCCAAAATGGAAAAAAAATGTGCTTTAATTCTGCAAAAACAACGTTAACTTTTATATAAGGAAGCAGGTGAAAGCACTGTGATACGAGCACAAAATTGGATTTGACTCTGGTAACTGGCTGGAGGTGATTAGTTAATCCTGAATAAGCCTCAGTGTGAGGATTAAAGGAGGAAAACGTCTCATTTATCTCCAAAATACTGCAATAAAATCTTTCTTACTGGCCCTCATTTCTCTCCACGACCCAAAAAGCGTGACACCATCGTGCCACATCCCAACATTTCAAGCCGCTTAGCGTAGGTGGGGGGTGAAATAAACAAAATTCCCGGGTGACGGGGAGAACACGAAAAGGTGATGTTGCAATTAAGATGATATCGCCGAGTGGAATTTTTTTTCGTGGAATTAGCCGGACGATGTATCATATTGATCATTTCAATAAAAGGGGCAATTTTGTGTTAGCAGTCCACGCAATAACACATCCCACTTAAGGCGACGTCTTCACAACCAAAACAAGGCACTTCGATTTAGAGAAATTGGCAAAAGCCAAACGGACCAAATACCATCTTGAAACGACGTTGGGATGCAAGTTCTGGCACGTGCGCCTCGTGGGAAGATTGACGAGTACAGTCAAATGGAGAGGAAACGAGCCAACGAAAACAGCGGTCGTACCGTTGAGACAACACTGCTAAAGTGGCACCGTGGATTCCATTCTTTTTTGACGAGAAGCTACGAGGTTTGGCTAATGGTTGGGCCGAATTGGAGATGGGAGGCTTCGACGTCGTCTCCGGGCCAATGGCAAATTTCCAACGGGGTGGTTAGCAGCGAATGGATGCAGCGTGGAGAGCAAAACCAGAGTTAATTAATCGTGATGAGAACACACATGCACACGCACTTTCACACCTGCGCCTTCGCAGACACTCCATTGGCATTTAGCGAGAACTCGTTGGAAGGCAACTCTCCCTCTTTGCTGTTTAAGTGAGGGCGAATGAGAAAAAAAAAAGAAAAACATGGGACGAAAAGGTAGCTAAAACAGCAATGGAAGCGGTCGGGGTAGCCTATCTTCATCCATTACTGCACAGCTAACCATGTTTTGTGGGAGAACAAATCTTCTATCTGCATAATAACATCAACAAAAATCAAAATTAGAAAATGAATTTTCAAGAAAGCTTGCATACAGCCGATCCAGATACGGAATTTCAAAACTATTTACCATGACTGAACAGCAGTAGGAGCATTTTTCAGTTTTCTTATTTCCTTGGTTGCCCACGTGGCCAATGTTTTTGTTTTTGTCACCTTTGAGCGCCTCCCTTTGGTCAGCATCTCTGTAATTACTTCTTGCTCGACCAATTGAGCGATTCCAGTACCAAATACAGTGCATAAATCGCTGAAAAATATTTAGGGTTGATATTTAAGAACACAGAAATGAACCTTGTCCAATTAAGTGATAGCATCCCATGACTTAGAAAATTCAATTCCAAATTGCCTCAAAGATGGGCAATGATTATAAAAAAAAATTAAAATCACATGATAATTTCTGCACAACATCCATCAGTTACAAATTTCTATCAGGATTACTCTAAGATTTCCCATAAAAGCCATTTGCAAAACACCACAATAATAATAATAAATTCTAGTAATACCCGACTAATCCAGCACAAGAACCTATGTTGCTATCAGAGTGATCCGGGTCCTGGGCAACGTGAACGACAAATTGGAGCATGGCAGGAACGTGAGTCTGCACCAGTTGAACATCAGCTAGCGACAATGGAAAAAAGCTTTCTCAACAATAAAGAACAAAGGCGAAGCCAACCAAACCAAAATCGAAACTGTAACAATGTTTAACAACTATCAAGTAAAAAAAGATTACGATTAATGGCCAAATTATCTCCTTTGAGGCCTTGAACAATGCCAGTGTATGCCTCCAAGCATCCTTCACGCAATTCGTTCAAATAATCAATCATATCATAATCGCTCTACAATATTAAATCAAAGCATTCAATTTCATTCTCACAACATTCACACTGGGAATAAGTCATTTCAATTTAACAAACGCCTCTTACTTTATCTATATGGGCTTGTGATGCCTGGAAAAGGGTCGTTAACACAATTTCCAAATATTTTTTAAATTCTACGCCAATGGCAAGAGCTATATCACCAAAAACCGACAAAATCTGAGGCTTCACTGAACGATGAACGTTGTTATTCTAGTGGATGAAAAAATCAGCGCAAAAAGACACGTTAGTAATTAGACGCATGGAAAAATTTGTACTTTTGTCAAAGACATGTCTAAAAACTCCAATTTTTAATTTAAGCCCAAACTTTGAAACAAAAACAAAGGGGGTCTTGAAGTCAACATTATAAAACTAAGACGAGCATAGCAAAAAAACTCTCACCCTGAGGATTTCCAAAAGCATAGTCATTACTTCATCACAATAGGGGATTACTTTGTTGCCAAGAGCTCTGCAAATGTCACCAACTAGACCAACAGCAGCCATGCACACCTAATAATTCAACAAAGGATTTGATCAGATATGAATTGTGAGAAATTGAAACTTCTCAACAGCGTTTAACTAAACTTGCCTGATACTCGGCATGGTTTTTCAAACCAAGAGCGAGGAATGGCTTAAAAGCATCCATATATTTCAGGAACTTGTCACTCAAAACTGAAAATCACGCAAGCAACAATGAAGACCCTCTAGTAACGAATAATAATAAACGATAACTCAATATTTAAAGACAATTACCTTCGACTAAAGTTGCAACTGCCATTAGTGCATCTTCCTGCACGCCTCCAGATTTACAGCTGCTGCTATTGAACATTTGGAGAAGGGCCGACATGATAGCATCGGAAATGTGAGGGGCATCATCAGGTGTTACTTTTCTTAGGACACTCTAAAACATGAAAATTTGGTCAGAATTTAGGTTCAAGACTGATGGAATTAAGCGCATGGTCAAACATTGTCCTGAACTCACCTGAAGCGTTGCACATAAAAGTGACTGCAAATCATTGTACTGGGCACGATCAGAAACGTTTTGAATGTGAGTTTCCATTTGTAGAACATGTTGTAGTCGTTCTAAGATCACCATTGTTGTCTTTTGTACAGTGATATAGCAATCCTAATCAAAAAAGCAACATTAATCGTGATATCTTAGTCTTTAACATAAAAAAATTTAAATTAAATCAAACCTTTGGACTATTTTTGACCATTTCCATGAGAGCCTCGTAAGCAGCACTGCGAAGATTTGCTTGACTTCCATCCACTCTGCGGATATTTATAATTTAAATTTAAAATGTTAAACACAATTCAAAAACAGCTGTAAGCGAACGCAGCAACGAGCAAGTTTACCTGTCTGTGGTCTCTAGAAGCTTTTGGACAATTGGCTCAAAAAATTCCGACAAGCAATATGTATCGGGTTCAACTTGATCGTCGTTTATTTCAGAATTTTCATATGCAGCCTCAGCTAAACTATTAAAAGCCTAAAAAACAAATAATAATTGTCGATCATCAATTATTACTTCAAAAATTCAACTTTAATAAGCCTATCTTCCAAACATAATGTCAACTAATTAATCACTCAGGTCAGAATAAAACTAAGCATTAACCTACCCAACAAACATTAGCAGCAACTCGTGGCTCGGCATTCAACCCTTCTACTAGCACCTCCAGCAAGGGCTTCAAGTACGATTTGTTAATAGCTGCTTCTGGAATCAGTTCAGCCACTCTTCCTATCGTCCAAGCAGCCGTATCTTTCACGACCACGCTTTGGTCTCGCATCAGTTCGATAAGCATTGGCATAGCCTGCTCGACCAATGGTTTTAGATTGCTTGGTTCTGGACCTTCCAAAATTGAACCTGGACAACGCAAGTATGTGATGTAGAAGTTGACTTTTTAAACTGGTGAAATCCAAGGAAGAAAAGTGGCTGCCACTTACCAAAAGCCATCACAGCAGCATCCCTGTATTTCCAATCAGGATTTTTAATGTTATCTTTAACAAATGGCAGAACATGTGATACAATGCTGTCTTCGCAGCAAGTAGCCATCAGCATGAGACAGACCCCAGCCGCCTTACAAGGAACCCAATCATCTTCGTCATCGTTTTCGTCCTGTAGATTTTTGAAACGTTAAACGAAAACCTTATAAATCAGTCATTGCTCAAATAACATTAAATCATATTATCGTTGTTCCAATAACGAAACTTGTTCATACCTGTTTGGTTAAAGTCTGCATTACTATTGGTACTAGGTACTGCAACGCTCCTTTGGCATAAAACCTACTGGTGTGCTCGGGAGGACGGCCTTGCTCGTCCGCCTGTCATAACAGACATGTATTAAGAATATGAAATTAAGAGATAATTTGCAAAAGAGCAATCAGAAACGAGCATCACCTCAGAGGCTTCGATGGCCAAGTCAACCTCTTCTTCACAGACATTGGACCAGAATTCAATTCCTTGTAAAGCAACCTCATCGATATCGCTTTTCATGGCTTCCATTGTGATCTAACAAGTTCATTTTATAAATTACATAATTGCAAAACATTTCAGCCATCTTTGCAACGATTTTTTTCTGGTGCATACGAAGAACTTACGGCAAATAAGGCTGGTCCCATATAATGCTCCATGTATTGATAATAAAGGGACATGATTTTCACCAAACACTGCAATGCTGCTACCCTGACTTGAGTGTCTTCAGACTGAGTTGCCTCACATACAACTTGCATTATAAAATGTCTTTCGGACTATTGTGAAATAATCAAAACAAACGTTTATAGAAAACGAGATAAACCTTTAATATTTTCATAACAATTAAAACTAATAAATTACCTCTTTTTCAAAATTATCCTTAGTGAATTCCAATGAATTTAGGAGAGCATTTGTGGCTGCTAGTTTTACATGTGTGCTAAAACAAAACAAAACCAGCATAAAACACCTCTTACATCAGAAGTCTTTATGCATACGATTATTATGCAATTATTATGCATTACCTTTGTTCATCCTTTTTCATTCCATGAACAATGGCCGTCAAAATTTCGTTTGATTGAGCAGATAAAACTTCCGGCTCTTGCTATAAATTATAAAAAGTGATGAGCTTTATTAAAAAACATGTGAAAAAACGTATTTTTAAAGGCAATATTGAAAATGAAGAAGGTTAAGGCATATGCTACAATAAAGAGTACAAAAAATTACCGGAAACCATAATATTAGGATAAATTTCTCCAAAGCAATCTCTTGCATTTGATTAAGCATTTATAAAAATTATACTGCTTAACTTGAAGACTAAGATTACAAAAACGGAATTTTTTAAAAACATTATTTGAAAGTTAGTGTTTTAGAATGAGCACTTACAATATCTTGACATAGATAGCCGATGGCTTCCAGCGTGGCTTCTCTCATCATCTCTGTGCTGGCAGGGCTGGTGACATTTTGTGTAAGAATCTTTATCAATTCTGGCCATTGTTGGTGTGGCAACTCCGCACATGCGATGTAAGCCACACATTGTGCTGCTGAACTTGGTCGTTGCACTTCAGTGCCTAACGAAGCCAAAACCTGCAAATATGATTACGTTAATTTTATAGAGAATGTAACTAGAACAAACAAATAAATTTGTGTAACGAAACTCTTACATTATTTTTTATGTATGTCCTAACATCGGCGGGAAAGGAAAGCCACCGCTGTTGAAATATAAGTCGGATGTGCTGATCTTTAGAGGTGAGTGCATTTTTAAGTTGCAAACCAGCTGCCGTTCGTGCAACAGGACTATTGCCACCATTTTGTAACACATCAGACAACTTTTGGAGAAAATCGGGCTGAAATAAAATTGACAACAGATTGGTAAGCGATTGATTAAAAATATTGGTAAAAAAAGTTTCTTCACTTTACATATAGTAACAATGTGAAATCTGCACAGTTACTAAAATTACTGTGTTTTATGATTAAATAAATCTGATATTCACAATGTTTACATATTTAATATGATCATATTTATATTTAAGTTAATTAATTACTCGACAGCTACATGCTAGTAGAGGTGACTTGGAAGATCATTGCAGGACCTAACCTGGTATTTGCATGGAAAAACTATGAAAAATCGTGCAAACCAGACCCAATAAAATGACCGATATAAAAATGAGGTGAATTTTGTTGTGATAATAATTGATGTTATTGATGGGCACAACATCATTGATCATCCCAGGACCTTATGATTGGACACACTGCCCAGCTGGTTTTACTAATTGTCAAACAAATTACCACTAAGTAGGTAAAGGTATGTCAAAAGAAATTAGGATAATTCAAAGCAAATACAGTTTTGTTTCAGAAGAAACTCATGGGAAATTTGAATACAATTTTACTATATGCAATAATGGAAAACACCAAAAGTAGTCATGTTCGCCAACTCAGGTTCCAAAATGTCCTAAATGCAAGGCACATAGGCAGCTTGCCTTTGTTTAAAAACTTCAAGAATCAAGATAATTTAGCCAATGGTTATAATCATAACTAAATTACATAAATACTTGCTTTCAATTTAATTAAATGCTTCAAAGAAGCACATCTTGGCATTAAGCAAATAACATGTGCTCCAAACTTGGGGTCATCCTACACTTTCTCCACAAATTTATGATATTCTACACAACACACGCTAGTTTCTACTGCATGGAGGTAGACGATTATTCTCAAAAAAGCATCCTTAAAGGAATTTTGACAGTCCTGGGTAAAGCAAAAGACATTGTTTAAGTTCAATTTAAGTTCCAAAGGTTTTGCTTTGAAAAGGAAAACAATGTTAATTGTAGTATAAGTGCTACATAACAAGTCAGTTTTTTCAACTGTATTGATGGTTTCCACTTTACAAAAACATGAATAAGGTTGATGTGATTCTTTGCCCAGCCCAAAAAATAATGAGAAAAAGGGTGCAGTGAAATAAATGTTTTGACACATAGATGTAATTTTTTAATCTGCCTTTGATCTACAATGAGATATGTAAGTGATTACCTAATTGTATAGTAGCTAAAACAGGAGAAGAGCAATGTAAAAAATGATTGCACATTGATAAAGTGGTAATGGGGCTTGTAAAATGCGATTTATGTATTTAGGTATTAAGATGGCAGATTGTCCGAAATCAGTATCATATAGGTCCTTTTTACGCAGTGCATGGGAACAGGTTAAGAAATTCCACATGCACTTGTAAAGCTTTGTCAAAATAAATCGCCCGACTTTGACACTTGATTTCGATGTTTAATCTATATGTAATTATGCATTTAACCAAATTCTTGTTTAATTGTTGTGCGGACTACAGATTTGATATCTTTTCGAATCTCTCATTAGCAAGTTATCAGCATGAGCGGAACCGAAAATAACATTTATTGTTAACAGAGTGTAGTCGCTATGTAAAACATGGCGGCCACCCGATAGCCTTAGGCCTAACACTCATTTAAATCGAAACAATAAAGGCAGGATTTAAACGCGGCCGTTGGCCAGCCACATAAACCGTGCCGTAACTTACCAAATTTGTGCTCGCCGCTTGTTCTAGATACGTCTGTGCCGTCTCCAATTCATTTTTATCTTCAAATAAAAATAGAAAACCGTTGAAAAAACCATTGGAACTTTCGAAGCAAGTGGTTAGGCCTACTGTCACGCTCCCGCCTTGATAGATCGTTCGAGATTTAATAAACGCGATCACTTACCTGCTGTTACTGTTTTTTCTAAAATCGTTATAAGATTCATTGTTTCGAAAATATAAGTTAACTGAAGAGCAGTAGGTTAAGAACGAATTATTTGGTTGATATAATTAACAAAAATGGACAGCGCAAAAGCCGGCTAATTCATCCCCACATGGGTCGTTTGCGCAATGGAACATAAGATAATTTCGCACCAACTCCCACACACTCGTTCTATTGGTCAAAATTAAAAATACGTTTGTTAATTTCGTTGTTTCGTTTTACAGAGCCAGGGATTTAAAAGTTCATTTTTTCACTATTTAAAATTATCCTAATTATCTTCAAGTTATTTATCGAAGCGGATTATTTCAGATTTCATAAATCCTAACACGCTAGAGGGCGACACTTAATACATTTCTTTCTTTAAAAATGGCGCGGTATTTAAAGTAATTTATGTGTATGTAGGTACCAAGTGTTATTTAATGATTATAAACACTCTGTATATCGTCCATAGATAATGAATATTATAGCTTAGATGATATGTTAATTTGTTTAACTTACAAAGAGTAAGGATAATAGGTACTATGCATTACAATATCAAATGTAGGGTGTGGTTTAGTGGTTGACGCCATCTTTGTGAACCATTGTATACATCGCCGAATTCCCCCCTCAATTATAGTAATTTTTTTAGATAGGGTAGGCTCTACAAAACTGACCAATGACCAGAAAACCACTACAAATCGTTGATTTTCTAAAGCTGAGAAAAACACTCACCATTTTTGTGGATGACTTCACTTGCTTACTATCCTTTTGTTCTGTAATTAATTCATTGCACAACATACAGAACTGACAACCTAAAATCATGTCACAAATCATCACATATCTTCATGCATTATGGAAAAAAGTAGCAGGCAATAGTTGCTGCGCAATCGATTTTTTATTATTCACGTATTCTACTATCCTTATTGGTCTGGAATCGCGGTAACTGATGTTTAGACTTTAAAAAAACTATAATCATCCTTTCCTCTAAATTTCTACTGTCAATTTCAGGACTAAATGAAAGATAAAAAACAACAATCAACAACACTTGACAGAAATAAAAAATTAACCTTCAGTAAACAAAGTATACATTTATTTTTGTAATTGGTAATGTGAATTTTTTAATATTAGGTTATCTTTTTTTGCTTAAGGTGTTTAGACCTGAGCAAATTATAATCAACATATGAACACTTTCTTTCAGTTAGCCAAGGAATGTAAAATGCACGATATAATGATGGAGATCTACATACAAAAGAAATGAAATAAATTAGTTTAAAATTTCAAGAAGGTTTCAATTTCAATGTATGGTGAGCGCTCACTTTGTGGAATCTAGGAACA
Source organism: Julus scandinavius (assembly GCA_034696685.1). Lineage (NCBI taxonomy): Eukaryota > Metazoa > Arthropoda > Diplopoda > Julida > Julidae > Julus > Julus scandinavius. Next base: position 13,425 of record JAQGAE010001249.1, read on the forward strand.
AGATTGAGAGAATGACATCCCAATCATCTTTATTGGCTGAATAACGAGGTTCCCTTGGCTTCTCTTCCGGCATATCAGTGTCAACAAGATAGTGGCAAAGCTTGATATCCACCTAATAATGGTTAAAATTACTACATTTTTGAGAGTTCATTCTATATCGACAATGCTATTGTCATTGTTTTCCAAAGAATATATCTACAAAATATATTTTGCAGGAATATTCTCCTTTCAAAACAAGACTATTATCAAAAATGCTTAGCTCTGTAGGCATTGGTGTTATTTTAATCAAATAGGAAACATGTAAGATTCAAAATATAATAAAATAACAAATTAAAGAAATAAGAATTACAAAATGCTGACTCACATAGCGAGATGGTTCTTCTTGATTTCTATCATTCATTTGTCCTGGTATTGTAGCTGTGGCATTAGCTAAGCTGGAATAAGGTTTTGGTAATTGCCCACGGAATTCTGATTTAATGAACTGCAAGTGCCAACTAAAATTTTAAAAAAAATTAATTAAATTTATATTGAAAAAACCTAATAATTTGGTTACTTTGCAGGAATAAAATTACCCAAGCAATTCAACTTAGAAATGTGCTCTGGTAACTTGAACTTACTTTGGTGGTAAGAAAAAACTGCTGGGGTAGCGGTACCACTCTTTGCCCACACATAAATTGATTGCAGAGCTTGATGGCTGAATTTTGGATTCCTGTACCATGCGATTGACTTCCATGTATACATCAAATGGAGCATGGTATCCTCTGTATAATGCCAAATTTCTCGAAATTGAAAGTGTGCCAAACACAATCACAAATATCAATCCTATAAAGCTCATGTTGCATTTCCATTTCTTCCCAATTACTGTAGCAAACAATTTCTGCAAAATACACACTAAATTAACTACTATGACACTACAAGAATTGAGCATTCAGCAGTTTCTAGTCTTAATGATCTAACAATTATGTTTTTTTGGATTATTTATCTTGTATTTAACTTCTTAGAACTTACTTCAATATGATAAATACTCATGGCACCACTCATACATATAAGTGGGTACACTGGATACAAAAACCTTTCCTCCTAGATTAAAAAGGCAAATAGTGAGAACTCAAATGATTTTACATAAGATAACAGCAGGCGGACTATAATTAACATACCTTATGAGGGGTTGTGAAAAAAATTAGAAACCAAATATACATAGGAGCGACCGCAAGCCAAGATGTGATGATTTCATCTAAAAAGCAAAATTAAAATTACAAGATAAAGACAAATAATAATTATATTTTTAGCTCTAAAGCCCTGAGTAAACTAAATGATGAGCGTTTCTAGAAGATTAACAGTCATAAAACAAGAGGTGATTACAATCAGGATAAAAGATCCTTACCTTTTCCAGATCTGAGCAAAACGAATTGTGACAGCAACTGTAATAAATGCAAATTGCATAGAATTTTACTTCCATAATCATCGTGAGGTCGCTCAAGATAAAGTACTTCAATTGAAAAAATTCAACTGATTACTATTTATTTGGATATAATTTTATCAACTAGATTTTGTGAAATTTATTCACTTTTCAAACTCTACCAAAACTTACCAAAATTGGTGCTATCAACATTGCTGCAATGAGGACAAAGTTAAAGTTCAAAAATCCATTTATAAAATAAAATGTCCATGCTTCTGTCCCTGGAATGGCAGGTTAAAGATATTAAATATATAACATGAGATCAGTAAAAATATATTTTTGTCCAGAACTTATTTTACCATAGAGCTCAGGCCCATTTGGAGAGAAAATGTTATATAACACTATGTTAAGCGGTGCAACAACCAGTTTTCCAAAATACAAACTATCAATTTGTACAACAGGAGCCTAAATAAAAATGGGGACAATTTTTAATATTCAAATGCTTGAAAAGTGTAGGGTGTAAAAAATGTGTTTGGCTGGCTCACCAATATGATGAAAATGGCCAATACACTCCACTTTACAAACTGAATCACATTCTTTTGAATTATTATCAAGTCCAATGCAATGGAAATTCTAAAATAAAGATACATAATTCATGGATTAAAACTAACACAAAGAGAATCAACTATGCAATTTCTAGATCTTAGCTAATCAACAAAACCTTATGATTTTTAATTGGTATCTTCGATTCATTATAACTTACCCCAGAATACCTGCAAATGGCCAACCAACAAACGTGCTTATTGCCACACATATGATAGCAATCTAGAATTGTAAAATAAATATATGTAGTTTAAAAACTGCATACAACATACATCTACTATATATATACACATGACCGAATTTGCAGATTAATATTGTTAAAAAGTATCTTAAACATTTAATTTAAATCCAGCCACTGAATTATCAAATCTTCAAAATTTATCAATTTGATAATTTTACAAGTTTACATTTAAAATTGACACTCACTGGATAACTTCGTAACAGCCAAGCTGCAGTTGCCAGCATTGTAAAATACATAGAAAAACTGCTAGGAAGATATGCCGCACTGGAAATGAACATGCCAGGTGCAAACAGAAGAAAAGCCAACATCAGACGAGCCACGCCACTTCCAAATCGACTATTAATTCCTCTAAAAACAATATGAAATTAAAGGTTAATAAAAGCTACAAATTGCTTAAAAAATATGTATTTAACAGAAACAGTTTTTTTTTTAATTTATTACATAGAAAAGTGTCACTAGATCCAAAAGTAAACCAAACACTAAGAAGAAATCTACATTTTTTACTGGCAATAAAACATTTAAATAAACTCACTTGTATAAATAGGTTTCACACCCTGCACACGCAAATGCAAGAAGACATCGGATAAAATAAAAAACCAAGACCTGTAAATCATACAAACTACCATGTAACAAGTGAAATAAATGCCAGTTTTGATTTTCCAGCATTTGCTTAGACACAAAGTCGACAATCTGCAGAAATCACAAAAAATCAGGCAGGACAGCTGACCCAGTGGAGAATCGTGCCCAGGTCTCCTGACTGCCTAACAGATTACATAACCACAAAATCCTGCAACTCGACATATGGAATTAACCCCCAAACACATGTTTAACTGCTTGGCAATCTGGATTGCTTGTGTCAGCATCCTAACTGGTTTTCATAATTTTCCACCATTGTCTCAGGAACTTGAGCTCACCTTGTTTGCTTGTAACAAGTTTGAATAAAGCCAACCGGGTATAGCATGAATTAGAAGATATGCGTACGACCGAATTGCATAGACAGGAGAATATTCCCATGTTTGAAGTCCAGATTGATATATTAAAAAATGAGTCTAAAGGGGTGAAATACATTTGTTATGATGGTGCAATATAATACGGTGTGATATTTCAGCATGACAAAACTTTCTTTAAATTGATGAGGTCCAAACAAAATGACACGAACACACTTTATTGCTCTAATTTAAACTAGTAAATATACCAACCGGCTCCCAATAATTAAAAGTTTCGTCGCAGTCGGATATGTTGCTCCAGATAGCAGCACAAAGACAAGATGACAGCAGAGCTTTGAAAGCTGTGTATGTTGAAGGCGCCCACGTCTGATCGACAACTGTAAACTGGGATACACTGTAATTAAAGCAATGAATGAATGCAAGCTAGATTATGCTTCCCATGGCAAATAAATTCACTTGGCATCAAATAACGTCAATCGACAGCTCAATGTCGTTCAAGATGATAAATACTGGTTGTTGATCTCTTCAATTTTGATGGTATAGTATCAAGGTGAACTAAGAAAAGTCCCTTATCACCTATACACCGGTATACAGTCTACATTTTCTCCTCAACGAAATAACAATTAACACTTTCAATCTTTTAAAGAAGAAAATGCTGGAAACAATAATATATTTTACATAGTAGAATATTATTATATAAGCGATGAGCACTTACGTTGAATTTGTAAGATTCTTCTTGGAATTTAATTTTTCATTCAAACTTGACTGTGGAGATGGAGGCCCATTTCGACTAGATGCACTGCGTTCGTTCGGTGCATTTCCACCTTTTGATACCTTGGAATGCTTTTGCGAAGACTTTCGACCCATGATTTCACTTATATTTATAAAAGACACAAATCTTACGAGAAATTATTTCAATTAACTCGTTACATGATCCGTAACTTGTAATAACATCTCCAAGATCACACGAATATCAACATAAGATTAAACACTGAAACTATACACGCTTCGTCATGAATGCACATGAGCAAGCTCATACTATAAAACGGCGCTTTAGCTTAAGTATGTCATGACAGCCTTCTACGCTCTTTAAAATAAAGGCGGGAATTCAAATTTTCAAAATGGCCGTTGAATAGCACATTTCGCTATCATTATCATATAATATTCTAAACAAGAGTTTAGAAAATGCCGCTTACGATGTTATTTATACCAATTACAATTGCTTGTTAATCAGCAATATGCGTGAATTTCAATCGTTTTATTTGGAGAAGTTTAGCATAAAAATGATATTTATGAGCCAGATTGTTGGTTTGACCACTACTTTCCTTAATTAACGAATTTTTAAGTTTTATTTTCAGTATTATAATCGACTTTGCAACCACTCATTTCACATCTAATTACGTATAAAACAGATTTATAAAAACTAAAGATGAAACCTAGGTAAATTTTACGTTGGCCAATGGCAACATTTTAATAAAACAAAATTTACATGTCAATTAAAAATGTACAACATAAGTCAAAGTTTGTTTCTTAAAGTCATGGTTACATTCGACATTCAACATTGCAAAAAAAAGTTTAGAACTCTGAATATACAACTGACATTTTCAGCCTCGCGAAAAATACGAGACATTCTGCGTTCAGAGAGAATTACTTCGCCAATTGCGCAAAAAAATGCTCCAGCCATAAAAATCATGAATAAATCTATGCATTTTTCACTTACAAATAAAATTACAAATTTATAAACTCTTTGTGATTAATTACACATACATCAAAAAGAACGCAACGGTGAGATTTATATCCTGTATGAATGGCTTGTCAAATGTAAGATTGAGAAGTAACGCAGCAAATTAAGAAAACGTTTAAAAATGCTAAAACGAAATTTGAACAGTGCATTTAGACACAAGTTTATTGTATTGAAAATAGGAATTGTTTTGAAATTTTGTAAACATGTTGTACCATTTTGGTGTCAAGTAAATAGTTGTATAGCGTTGGTACAACTGATCTTTTATTATTATCATCATTATAGTTATTGAAATTTAAATCTATTGTGTAAATAGGAAGAAATATGCGTACTTGACAAATTGCTGCTCATACTTTTCAATGCCACTAAAACAAGTTATATATATATAAAAAAATCTATGATAGCTATCGCTAACGTGTGAAAATTTACAAAATGATCAGCGACAGTACCAGTTTTACATAAAACAGACTGGTATCAATACCTAAAAGCTAAAAAAACAAAAAATATTGCAGGGAGTGAAACACCAGACAAATCGTTAATCCTTTCAAAGGAGAGCGAACCTCACCTCTTAAATTGATATGTGTTTTAAGAATTAAAGTAAAGCTGTCTATTATCACGTGATATTTACTATATTGCAAATAATCTATAAAAAGGGACGATTTGAAATTTAAAAGAATTGTTACTTCAACTAGAGAGTGTAATTTAACCACAGAAATCCCATGCATATTTTTGCAATTGCATAAAAAAGATTTAATTTTAGAGTACGTTGCTACTTCTATTATGTTAATAGACTTTGGCTTTGTGAGTCATACATTATTATAGACTATTATTGCATGTTTACAAGTTAAGGTTGTCTCACATACTATGTAAAATGGCTAAATACTGACTCTAACGTTAATGCAGTTTAAGTAGAAAATGGTTGTATGGCTGCAAATGCTTTATAATTGTTTGGGAATTGTCGTTCACTGGGTTTACACTCATTCATAACTAATACAAATATTGCAAAATGGGAAAATATTAACAAAATATGCCTACTAAAGCTACAATGACAAAACAACTTAAAGCTGCAACTAGCTCAAAACACACAAATCTAATATTCCATGGTTCTGCACACATAAAACTACACAATATTTTTCAACAAAAACGATAATGACTGATGAATTTCACGACTAGTTCTTTGGTACGTAAGACAAGATGTGTTTTTCAATATAATACATTTAAAACAATATATTAAAGATTGGACTCCAAAACGAATTAAGTCAATTTGATGGGATGGTGAATAAGGTGAGTGTAAAACTACAAACATCGACGGCTTTTTCTGCGATGAATGAAGATGCTTAAATGTAGAAGTAGTTTTCATAATTATTATAGGACGGCTTCAATGTCGGAGAATGGATTATTCTGGGATTGACCTCATCACGGAGGCTCAACCTGAAATTCACGTTCCCCGCCTGATCTAGCGATTTGGTCCATAAAAGCTGAAATGAAAATGAAAATGAAATTAAAAATACACTCTTGTATAAACTGTTTGCAATGATATTTAATAATAATCTTGTCCTATAGGGTGAAAAATAAATGCGACTGCAAGTACTGATATTTTTTTCTCTAAAAGTTCCTTTTATTAAAGCATGAGCTGCACAAATTTAATAAATTAGGTCAAACACGGTAAAAACGGTAAAAATATTACCAAGCATGCAAGAAATCAAAAACAAGTTTCGACCAAGTTAAACGGCGCATAATTTGGTAAATACATCATTGATAATGACGCATTCAAGTGAAGTTTTTTTTGTAAAACACTCACTTCTACACATTTCCACAAAAAAAATCGTGTATGTACGCTGTTCACGTTTATGTAAATTAGTCATAATTATGCATAATGAGATGCACTTAGTTCAAGGAAAGTTCATAAAATTACTGTATGTAATTACTTCATTACCCTCCACTGCACATTCAAATCTTCATATTTTTATATATAAAACCTAAAACTTCATTCCATGTTATGATAACGGATATTCCAGAGATAAAATAGGATTTTTAAGTCGTCCGAAACATAAAACGAAAGAGGAACACAACTTGTTTTCAAAAAAACAGATAATCTCTATTCTATTTTTTTTAAATTTTTGTTAAAATGAGTTATAAGGGAAATTTCCCATTTCTATAGGTCAGATCGAAACCATGTCATTGAAATATAGGTATTTAGCCCTTACCTTTTTTCTCTGGTACGTTGTTTCCGGGTTTCTCTTCACCTGAAAAGCATATCCATCTTGACTAGGCCACTCTTGTTGGACCAGGAGTGGGTAGTCTGCATGATGTAGCTGTCGTTCAACTAAAAGATAATAGATAAATTAGAATTTTAAATACATATTTATCTATAATAACTTGTGTGCAACGACAAATGCAAAAAAAATACTCACATGTGGAATTCTTACAAACTTCAAAAAGAGAAAATTTAGACGTTCTCTCTTTAGAATTGTAGCAATTCAAAAGTAGTTGGACAAGTTCTTCTACCGTCGTCCTCTCAGAGATCAGCAGGCTTTTGTACTGAGACTGAAGTAAGACAAAACATAAATTAATGTTTAGAATATATCTAAAGTTTCGGATAATATCACTAAATTAATAATTTGAATACTTACTCCTGCCATGAGACAACTATCATAAATTTTGACTAATCCACCTCTCCTAATTTGTAGCAAAAATCTGTGAAAGACAAATCATTCCAAAAATTAGGAAACAATTTCAGGCCAATTTTAGGAAACAATCTTCTAACATTTCTTACATTTCCTAACACTCTTTAAATATTACATAGTTTATTAAAATCTAACTAATGGTTATTCAAAATGTTTTAAAAAAAACAGATAATTTCTATTCTATTTTTTAAATTTTTTGTTAAAATGAGTTATAAATTTCTTATAATTTCTTATAAATATTCAAAATGGTTATCCAAGAAGTTGGAAGAAAAGTTCTTTCAACTTCTAGCTAAAACACCTCAAAATCTAGCACAAAAACAACACACCTAACTATCAAACGTAAGCTAATTGATAAGATTGAAAGAATGTCACCACACCTTTAAGTAAGAAATTTGTACTTAGAATCGCGACATGCCTGTTTATTTAACAATTACCAAGAACTATGCAGATTAAGTATAATTCTCAGACTCACTTTGAATGTCCCAATGGATGACACGATTGCAACTCGGCTGGCCTGGCCTCATCGTCTAATACCATAACTGTCCTTAATGGCATCCCTAAAAAAGATTAATAAATCCATTATTGGCATGGGTATTATACGTGTAACTCAATACAAAAAGCAATATAATGTGGGGAAGGAAATCCGTGCATAATTTTTTTTGTCGTCGAAGATAAAAAGTTGTTTCTCCTCAAGAGGCATTTCTACAAAACAATTAATATACCTGCTTAATCGGAATTGAACGCATGACGAGTTAAGCACGTGCTGTTAAACGTGAACCCGCATATAAAACAGCAATGTATACAGATTATATTTTGAAACAAAATAAAATGATAACATCGAACGCATTCATTTATTTTTTATATGTACATGAAGACGGTTATGTATACCTTCTATCAATTTTTTTTAAAGAAAATCCAATAAAAATTCGAGTATGTATTGCATATAAAAAATTATTATGGTCCCAATATTATCAGTTATGTTATGTGGTAATGAGAAATTCCTTTAAATTTAGCATTGATGAGAAAAAGGCTAATGCCCGGCTTTAAAATTCATTACAATATGAAAATCAACGATATATTAAAACAAAAAATTGGCCCAATAAGTCAATAAAAAGTTCAAAATGTGCATTTTATATTTACAACAACTTTGCCTTATTGAAAAAGTTATAATATTCTAGTTAATTTGCTTAATATTCACGTCCTTAAATTAGCACCAAGAAGGCCGTTGATGAAGGTCGTTATAAAAGAAGCTAAGGAAACATTTGAAAAATCATAATTCTATATACTGCTGCAGTTCCATCAGTGACCCATGAAAGGGGAACGTCCTTGTCGAACACTGCCCAAATATAATATGGTGACTATCACGCGTGACGAGCTTTTTATATATTTCATATGTTCAACTGAAACTGAAAGATTTAACATTCTCTGTAACACGTAGGCCTATAGAATGAGAGATGCATGAGTAATGAAGCAAAACTATTTTCTTTTTGTGCTTGGCAGTAACATGACAGAAAACCGCCACTAACATTAAAACATGTTTTCTCCCCCCACAAAGTTACAGCAAACGCGTGGATGATTTTTTTTCTTCGCTTGTAAATATATATATATATTCAGGGGGATAAAAACTACAACCTCCATTTTGTTTTCTATACTCAGGAGTCAAATTCTCCAAAGTATAACGCATTTAAAATATAAAATGGATGGATTATATTATTAACTTTCAAATCAGACAGATAGTTCAATTTACTATATGCATGTATACATCGGCAAAGTTGCCAACTGAGACAGATGACAGATTTGACAAGTTACATTATGCACCCTTAATTGGATAACTTGTTTAGATAAATGTTGTGCAGAGATATGTTTACGCAGGACATTTAAAAACAGGATTCATAATATATAACTATTAGAAAACACCAATCCCTGCATGATAACAATAAAGAATATTTTCTAAATTAAAATTGAAAGCGATCAGATAAAAAAAACATGAGCATCTTGTAAAATCCAGTCATCATAATAACCTGGTTTTATTCAGGATAATTTTGTATTCTGTACCACATGGTCTCATAATTTAATTTGCATAATGGCATGGATATTCACAAGAGGACTGAGCCTGCATAACTTGCAGAGATTTCTGCAAGAAGATGAAATGCCCACACACATAAAGTCGGTCATCAACCCTTATCCGTTTTCAACAATTAACTATAGATAGTGTTATCCCGTTGCAAGTCCATGCATTGACAGCAGGAAATGCCTTATAGGGCTTCATGAATATGAACGCAATAGATTATATAACCATTGTATATCCGCATATACTAAATTAATAAGCAATTCAAATTAATGCTAAAATCTACGAAAGAGAACAGTATAGCGCTGCTTACCTGTCTTTCGAATGCCAACTTCCATAGTTAGGTAAAATAGATTGGGGTCCCTGTGTTTCATCCTATATTTATTAAGGGCCATGTGAATGACGTCTTTGCTCGTTGTCTTCGTTGAAATACTTAAGGTGATGTATTCGATGTCGGAACGCAAAACACTCGCAAACACTTTGATGGGCGTCTGTAAAATACAAAAAAAAAATGAACTTTATTGTATATATAGTTATTGACCAGCGACAAATTACTGAAATGCGCCCTTTAGCAATACAAAATTAAGGCTGATTAAAGTCAGAAGGGCTATCCATATCATCATTAACTTATCCGCTTTTTATTTTGTAACTATATATTTCTTGCAACTACTTATGTAACTGAATGTATATGTTGGATATTTTTCATTGCATGAATAAACTTGATCCACAATCGCATTGTTATTAAAACAATGCTAAACCCAAACACAAAACTGAACAACTTCTTAATTGAAATTGACAAAAAATTGCTTTCTTTTCGACTCCATGTATGTATATACTCAAAAAATTGAGTTTGATTATCATCACCGAGTTTCTTGGACTTCAACAGATGAGAAGATTGGTAACGTTTATTAGACTGAGTCAAGCATTAACTAGAGCAGCGTATAATCACACAGACACACATAAATAAGTCACTCACACACAACGGCTATAATTTCTGGAAGCTATGGCCAATTAAGTTAGGTTCATCGCTGCTCTGAGATCCCTAAAATGCATAAACAGCACTTTTATCGTCCTGACTGTTTGAAGAACATACATTTGAATGGTATGTGCATTCAATGCGCATGCCAAACAACATTATTATAAGCTTCGATCATTACAGGATAACCCAGTAATTAATCACATCTTTAGAGAAATGCAAGCAATTTTGTGCTCGCCGCTGTAGAAACCAAATTGTTGGAAATGCCTCTTTATTGTCCCTTTCAACGGGATTTACTACAGCATTTAGGGGTTAAGGTACACTTTATCGGTCAAACTCTTTGACGCAAGACAATGTAATATAATTTCACAAGCGTTAATTGCCTGACGTGGAATAAGGGGCAAAAATAGTATTTTCTCAAGTAAACAGCTGCTGGTTTCGTGCAAATCCGCCTACACGCAGTATTTCTTGAAATCAAATTAGT
>JAQGAE010001250.1:0-24568 GCA_034696685.1 Julus scandinavius
GTATATTTTCCATATATTTTCCATTCATTGGTAATGTATTTGAAACATATTTATTGCATATCATTTTTCCATATGGGGTAGTACACCATTTCCTATAAGACAGTTTAATTATTCAGAATATATCTGTTTTCGGCCAAGGGCCAATTGGATATTTATAACATAATTCACAGGCCATAAAAAATTATAAAAGAACACAAAAGTTATTAATAACAAAAACAAAGCTAAATATTTTGGAGTCTCATGTGGAGTCACAATATGTGACAGCCGCAAAAAAGAGCCATATTTCCATTAAAAAAAGTCGAGTTTTTCAAATCAATGTAGTCTTTACTACAATTTTGGATAACATTGTTGAAAACTTTCTTATAACTTTTTTTTTTCTTGAGCGCTGTTTATGACGATGAAGCAACATTTAATTGGATAATCATTCGTCTTTTTCTTTCCTAAATCCTGATGATTAATTGCATACTTTGCCCAACATATTTCCCTATTTGGTATTGTGAGGGACCTATTTTCATCAGCCGTTTTAAGAAAGAAACAATGAAAGAAAGGGTTGTCTTAATGTGTGGTCAAATATCAGTTCGGCCATTTAAAGGGGAAAAGGTTGCTTACCTGGTTATATAAAGGCCTACTGCAAGTTTGTGAAACAGGTTGGATTGTAAGGTTAACAAACTTTTTTTCCTCGAACTTAACAGGTGAAATACCATAAATCGTCATCCGTGACGTAAAATTTACTGTAACCTCAACCTTCAAGTCAAATGAAAACTTATAACCACGGATTAACTCCTTAACATGTTTAAGTGTTAGGCCCACTTTATGCAGCCTACATGTGTTAAGTTCACGCAATGGGTTATCTTGTAAAGCTATTTAATTACTTCTTCTTAAAACCATAAAACAAACGTGTGTAGTAACTGAAATGTTTTACTTTAATAGCTACAGAAGGTGTGGTTTGAAAAAGGTAACAGTTTTTATAACCTTCCCCACGTCACATATCGACAACATTTCAGACTTTGCCTTCTCTATGACGTCAGAATAGTAAAAATATATATATTGTTAAGCGTCACGGTAACGTCCATTTTGCCGACAACCCACTTCGGCAAGTAATTAGGTTAGAAGGGTTTAAATAACATTATAATAAAATTATTAGAAATCATCGAAAAATGATTGTAGACTGGGATATACACTGAGTCATAAAAAAGTAGAACTCAATACAAAAATCACAACTTCCTAAAAAATGCTTCGATTTAAATAAAATTTGGCACTTTCGTAGAACAATAGTGTAGGAACACAAATAAATTATAAAATTGCTCAAAATATTCTCCGGTGACCATTCCATAAGCCCGGAGTCTAACGCGCCATTCTTTGACTGACGGATCGATTATACGCTGGTCGTGTTCAATCTAAGTTTCCTTAACTTGCAGTTTCATGCATTCGATATTATTAATCTTCGATTTGTAAACCTTTTCCTGGAGAAACTCCCCAAATTTTGTAGTACACTGGATTCAAGTCCGGACTGCTGGTGGCCAGTGGTTGGGTTTCTTTTCTTGTTAAACAATGAAAAATTTCGAGATTTGTCGCATGTCAAGTGCCAAATTTCATTTAAATCGAAGCATTTTTCACGAAGTTGTGATTTTTTTTATAGGGATCTACTTTTTTATGACTCACAGTGTATGTATATAAGGGCAGTCGGCGAAATGGAAAATGGCGGAAAACGTCGAAATACACTGTCGGCGAAGTGGGTTGTCGGCAAGGTGGGTCAAAAATCATATCAAGATACTGTATTACTAGAAAGTAATGGCATTTTTTTAAAAAAGAAAAAGTCTTAAAATCATAACAACTGCACATTTCTAAATGCTGGGCTTACAGTTTGGAAAACACAGCAAATAATTGTACTACAAAAAACTTTCGCTGTATAGGTTTTCAACCTTGAAATCATCAAGCTTATCAGATAGACAAACTGACGACGTTTTTAAACTTGAACTGTGTATTGAAATTTTTAAAAAATAAATTGAAAAACATCTGAAGTTACATGAAGTAGATTCTCACAGTTAGTTTAGCAAACGATGGTAGTACAAGAGTTCATATGGATATTTTGCGCTTAAAGATGCAAGAGTCAAGCTTACAAAATCTCAAGAAAAATTTATAGCGATTCAAACAAGTTGAAATCATTGATTAGCGTTGCAACCTTTCATTAATTAAAAACTTGGCTGCCACAGTGCCACTTATATATCAATGGAGAAGTGCCAAACAAGACATTAACTGCCTATAAACTAGAATTTAAAATTACATAAACCAGAGATTATCGAACATTTCGGTTTAAGGACAGTTTTAAGCACTAGCAAACTGAAATTTACGGATCTGCAAGTTAGGCCTCAAAAATCAATTCATGAGGCATGTGTCATACTGCAACGGATTTGCTTCAGGACAAATGAAGCAACATTGATTGAATCCAGTTGATGCAATCCTGCATAAACATTTTGAAAACATATCGGAATTATATCTACATTTGAATAGTTGTTTGAGATGGGATTAAGGTTCTAAATGTTAGTGTTGAAAAGTTAGTCACGTCAAACTCCATCATCTTTCATCTGTAGCAAAGGCATGACAATTATAAGTAAGGCAAAATTTCCATACAAAATAAACAACTACTAGTGAGAAACTGCTGTTTTTCATTAGCTACTTTGCGACAGCATTGCTGTACTAAAGTACCTCCTTAGAGGAGTCATTAACCGGAAACCACATTCCTTTTATCAAGATGGTTAAAGGGTTTGATGATACATAATGGCAAGCATGATACGAGCAATTGCATACACATTGCATCACAACAAATATACGACATGTGCATGTAAATGCATGTGTTTTATGGCGGTACATATTTTGAAGTTTTGGAAAACTTCAGGGGGCAAGTTTGGAATGTGTTAAATTATGAAAAAACAAATAATTCTGGTAAAATCAGGTTCGTTTTGAATAATATGAAAGTTTGACTACCAAGATCTGAAAATGCCATATAATGGTAAACATAAACATAAGTTAATGATTCAAAGTTTGGCCAAAACATCTAAATTTCCCATATTTTGGAAATAATTTTTAAAAAAATATAAAATTAGTGTTTCCTCCCTTCCCCGGGGGAGGGAGGAACTATCCCTCCTTTCGCCCACATTATAAGGACCACCTTGATGAAATTGTATTTATAACTGATCAACTCCCCTAATATATTTACTATATTCATCATATAAATTTAAAATGTATCTTTATTATAAAACGAAATGTATTAGCTAGTCTAATTAGACTTGTTGGATTTCAATAAATTCATGGTTCATCCCTTACATTTTCAAAGAATTTCTCCACGCTTCCACTAATAATTCCCACAATCTTTCCAAAGAGTCTCAGAATTTTTTGTTAGAGAATTTTTTTAAATTATATTTGCCTTTTTGTAGTTTTATTTCGAATTTTTCGATATTGGTGTTTTATACGAATTTCCAGCATAATTCACGACTGTTCCAAGGTGCTAAAAAAAATTCAAGCACATTTCCCGATTTTGCGTTCGACTATATACATTAGTATGATACCTCAAATTACAATTTGATACCAACCATACAGATTGATGGAATATTTTCCTTGGAAAGCCCTGTTTTTCAGAAACTGGTTGGAATTCCCCGAATATCCCTAGTCGGATCCCTAGTCAACCTCCCCGGCTCAAGAAAATTCCTAGCCGGGTTGTCACGATCTGACAAGGATACATCAAATTAAAAAATCAAGCTGGATTACTCAGCATCGAAATCGCGTATTCAACCACGTCATTGCTAAAAAAGTACACGTCGCAACGCCCACGTACGACGCTCGACCAACGACGGACAGCGGACAAGAGGGTGTGCGAACCGGGATTTCCGAATAACTCCTCAGCCTATAAAAGCCAACACATGGCCTCATGGACTCATTTTCACCAGAGATTTTGCTTCTGACACTTGTTCAGCACGTTTGTACGTCGAAGTTGTTCATCACAAACATCATGTCTTCCTTGATCTTCGCCATTCTCCTGACGGTTGCGTTGGTCAGCGAGGTCCGGTGTCGCCCGAGTATGGCGCCTCTGGAGCAGCCTTCCAGTGGGCGCCAAAGGCGACAGGTGGACGAAGCCCTTGAGATTCAGGCTTTCGAATACTACAGCAAACTACACCAGGAGTACTCGTGTTCCCAGCCCCAACTACGGGTCATCCCGGTGCAGAAGATCCATCCGACCAACGCCGTGTCTTACACCACCGGAAGTGTACTGCTGCACCGCTGTGCCGAGGACACCGGCTGCTGTTCCCCGTCAATGGTCTGTGTGGCCCAAGAAACAGAAACGGTCACCTTGCCTATCCTCATCATCAAGCTTGGACAGGATGATACACAGCCCCAGATGATGCCGTTTGTAAACCACACCATGTGTCACTGTGTGTCGGAAAGTACCTTGCTAACCGCCTAGCAGGAACTTTGGAAGGATTTACCAGACTTTTAGATGGTGGACCGATGAGGGTCCAATGAGCCTCCAAAATGGATACGAGATTCTTTCGGATTTACGATGTTCGGAGTGCCAGCAGGGTATGTTGAGACTAGTCAAAAAGTACGAGATTCAAAGAACATTTCATAGTCACTGAATCTCCGTTGATCGCTATTCTTCGGCAGTTGGAGTACCAGAGATTCCAAGAACGATTCTGTGATAAGATTCGGGTATAACCAAAACATTCATTCTATCTACCCAGAAAATATTTTCTGGGTAGCTCGAGATTTGATAAAGATGATGACGTCGCCATAATACATAATAATTGATACTCCAACACAGAAGTGCCTTCTAATCGCATATTAGCTTTCATAATCTGACCAAATATTGTAAAAATGCAAACTTCATTTCGTGAATTTGGTATCATATCGACAAATTTCTGTATCATCATAAAAAGGAGCGATATCGTCATTTTATACACACTCATTTGGAGAGACATCAACATGAAGAGATCCCAGACAATGCTTTTGACTATCACAAAAGTTTCAGAACATGGTCGACATTCTTTAGTCTCATATTCACAACTCACTTCAATAAGGAAGATCAAATCTGAACTTTTCAGACTACCGGTGCAATTAATGACTCGTTCTTTGAAACAAGAACTTAGAAGTTGAATTCGGAATTTTTCATGGATTTTGTTTGCAATTCCACAATCACAACTCATTTGATTATCAGCTGGATTTCTGATAACGTGCCATTTTGAATAATGAAATATGTCTGCACAGTATAACCACATTGGTCAATTATTTCACGCCTACGCTATCTTGACAGTTTTATTTTAGAACTGCTATGAAGTATTCATTATATCATGCTGGTCATGATGTTATTCACTTAGAACAAAGTTTGCATGCCTATTTGGATTCACATATGTTTATTTAGTTTTATTTATTTTTGTGTGCAGAAACTAAAGCAATGGAAAATTGCATACTTTGTACGCGATCTTTGCTCGAGGATGTGATACTGTTATCATACATAACTTATTTTTTAATTTATTTTTGGTGAGAGAAGACAGAGTTTTATACTAATGTGGATATAATTGTTCCTTGTTGAAAGTTGTCGCCACTTAATACATTTGTTAATAAATTATTGTTTGCTACATTAGTTTCAAATGATTGTTTCCAAAGGACTACAGAAACCAGAACGCATATATTTCAACATTTTTTTTAGGTTTAGTCATGCATCTGAGCTGCTAACACTTTGATTTCGATCTTCTGAACCTTAAAGTCTTAATGATGATATTAACATTTTAAATTTTGGTTCCTTCACTGACACAATTTGCAATGCAACGGATTTTGGACAATGCTTAAAGTACAATGTATATTTCACACTGTGGTCATCAGTATAGGTTCCAATGTCCTTTTTGCATAAAATTCTGCTAAATAAAAATGACGATAAAGCATATTAAAAGTATTTTAAACACTTCTGTTATAGTAGTTTTCCATGTAGAGAATTTGCAAATCAAAAACTTTATATAATATTGAGAATCAGCGCATTTCTTTTATAAATACCCAACCGTACTCTGAGACAACTATTTGAGAAGAATACAAAAAATTTGGTTATTGAATTTTTACTTGCTTATGGATGCCAACCAATTCTGAAATTTGAGGCTTTCTTTACTTTCAAGATTCGATCACAGATTCCAACATAACGGACTGGCTAAAATTTATTATTAACAGCCCCGCAACAGATTTGCATGCCAAAAAGTCTGCAAAAGTTAGTAAGTCATATGGCTTAAATAGTCTCGCGAAATCATTTAACTGCAGTCATATGTACAATAATGAAATGTTAATGCGAGGAAAGGTCATTAATGCGAGTCATTAATTAAGACGTTTAGTCTGTTAAATATTCGGAAGTCAGATACCTCATTAAATCAGGCAATTAGATGCGTTGAATGTCATCATTGGACAGACACTCAATAGCATACAACTCCCACATTCTACTATCTACACCAACGCTTCACACGAGTACATTAATTGTTCAACTAAGAACAGTACATACAATATATGTAAAATGTAACATTTTTACCAATATTTGAGGTAATATTCAAAATACACAGCTTTTGAACAAACAAAAATCTTGTGTAAACAGTGGGTTAATTTTATATAATTTGGCTAATGTTAATTACAATGCGCATTTGGTTTTTGCTCATATGGTCCTACTAAAAAGGTACATATAAAATGCAGTGGTGAAATTCATGATGCATACCGGATAATGCATGGATCCATTATCCCGAATGCATTAATTTCTCAAAATAAAGTTGGTTCTTGGTTTAAACCCCTTTTCATTCGATACCATGTTAACATCGGAGTTGTGTGCTACCTACACAAAGCTTGGACGTCATTTTGAATTGAAAGGGCAGAAGTTTTTGTGAGTCTTATACTTCCTGAGTTAAATTTAACCGTATTTGGTATATAGTATTGACAAATTCGTTGATTTGTCATAGAAATACCAATTCTAAAAACGTACAATTTCCACCTTTCATAAGGTCTCGTGATGTTATGAACACAGAACACATTCCAATACCCCCAACACTTACAGCAATTTAAGTTATTTCCTTGAGGTTTGTCTATTTCCTTTCAAATGTTTAGATCCGTATATATAAAACCACAAAACGCGACAATCCCGCATTAGTCAACTTTGAAAGTCCGTGTCAAACAATGTCGATTGTTCCGCGCGCCTCCTTGTGTCCAAGATGTGACATTCAACGTCACATGTCCAATAAGACAACGTCAATGATCAAGCTAATTTCTGAGGCTAGTTTCCCGGTAGAATTCGGATATAAAGCCAGCACGTGTCCACAGACTCGGCAATGTTGTCTCTTGGACCTGACCTGTCACGTTCAACATTTGTGTAAACTCGGATTTTCAGTGTCAGAAGGATAGCAAGCACCTAAGAAGTCATGTATTTGAAGAGCTGCACAATTTTGTTGATGGCTGTTTTAGGGTGGATCAGCACCGCTCAAAGCAAGCCGGACTTAAGACTACAAGCCGATATGTACTATACTAAACTTAACCAAGACCATTGGTGTCACTCACCCCAACCAAGGATTATTTCAGTGCAACGGTTCCATCCTACCAACGCTGTCAAGTATGTTACAGAAAATGTTCTCCTGCACCGGTGTGGACGCGACACCGGTTGTTGTGCTCCCAGAGAAGTTTGTGTGGTCAAAGATACAGAAAAAGTTGACTTGCCCATCTTGGTGTTTCCTGCTGGACTGAATGAATTTCGTGGACAATTGATGACATTTACCAACCACACCATGTGCCACTGTGTCTTTGAAAAGACACGGCCTAGGCATAAGAAAGTGGTGCCATAGAATATTTTGGTGAACTTCCTTGGACTTGCCCTTGGAGGACCACAAAGAATCATTCGCCATGAAGGAGACGTTCAAATCCATGAAGGAAAAATTCACATCCACGAAGAAGACATTCAAATCCATGTTTGAAAACAACAACACCATGAAGATTCGTAACGCATGTTCAACATGCAATTCATTTTTGCTCAAGAAATATTAAAAATCTCCAAATATCTTCAGATTCATTGTGGGATTTACTGAAAGTTATGGATTCCGTTGACGAAACGATGTTTGCAAACTTAAGTCATGAAATCGTATCATTCAATCTTTGAGATTCCTAGTTCAAGTTCCAATAAGTTGATCTGAAGATAAGGCAATTTGCTCAAAGGGTATGTCATACAGAGAATTCCGGTTAATTGTCACATATCTGGAATATATTGTTTTTACGCATGTAGCAATTAAACCAGAAAGTCCAGAATTCATTGTTTTGACATCTCCAGTACAAGTTTGCAATGCACATAGTGAATTCCGGTTAATCGACAATTTATCATATACGTATCTGTACCATACTGTTTTAACCGATGTACCAATTAACCAGAATTCATTTTATTTGAAATTGTTATAATATCTCCAGTTACAAAATGAAATACAGTGAATTCCGGTTAATTGACAATTTGTCATATATCTGGACCATACTGTTTTAACCGATGTACCAATTAACCAGAATTCATTGTATACGAAATTGTTTTGACATCTCCAGCACAAGTTACAAAATGGAATATGTATTATAAGATGTTTCTAATAAATGCAACATGTATACAGTGTTGTATATGTACAAGTTAAATGTCTATTATTTATAGTAAATGCTATAACAATAGTAAAATATCTCTCAAAAGTTGATGATTACAGTATTTGTAGATGTCTATGCTTTGTTTAGTCTATTTATAATGTTTATTTTTTATGAATGCAACTGTTTTTTTGTTAATTGCTGTGCTTTGGAATGTGAAATGTCAATGTTCCCAATTTTTTTAAATGTATTGTTGGTTGTAGAAGACGCTGTAAATATATTTATTCAACATAGAAAGTCATCGGTGTATGAGTGTTAATAAATGTATTTATTTGTTATCAATTTAAAATTGCTTTCTAGTCTCGTTTCTAAAAGATTATTTAAATGTGAGATAAAAATCTACACTTACTATATGAAAAACATTTAGAACATCTCCAGTTTTATATATATATAGAAAACAAAAAAACAGGTTTTATGCCCACTAATGTATGTTTGAAGTAACACGTTTTTTTGAACAACTTATCAATGTATTGCCTTAAATACATTGGTGTTTATTATCTCAATCAATTATCTTCAAAAGTTGTGGCAATCAATAAGAGCCAAGATACGTTGAACTTGATAATGATTCTACATGGACCCTGTACTTCCTGTTAGAAAAACAGGTGGCAGGAATTTATTGTTAATACCAAAATCTCACTTTTTTAATATTTTACTACATAATTTGGCCTATTAGAATGAATGCAAGTCAATCATGGAGTTTTCAAGCAATATTTCAAACACTATTCGGTAAACGTAGGGAAGTTCCAGTACCTACACCATGTACCCCTCCTGTCCACTTGGCAGACCTCCCTCCTAACCCCTCTTGAGGACGTCCTTTTTTAATGGCCCATAAAAGACAGAATCTAGTGATTCATGTCATAATATACTTATATCTTTTTAATTTTTAAAAATTTAAAAAGAGTTTTCTTTAATGTTGTCGAGGGCCACCAAAAAACAAAAAAAAATGCGTGTTGGACCACCCTGATCTAACCTCAACAAATTTAAATGCTTTGTAAGCAATATTATTCAGTACATGATGTAGCATAAGCAAAAAGGGGAAAATGATGGTTAGGGCAAGATAGGCGGGCATTCCATACGAAACTTTGTACGAGTTCAATGAGATATCAAAGGGTCAAAGATCCACAAAACGGGACTTAATATTAATCTAGGCGAAACAAAGATTGAAAAAATACCAGATCTTTACGATTTTAATGCGCTTACACGAGACAGTAGTCAATTCAGTAGATGGAAAGCGGTTAGTATAGAAACTGCATTTACATAACATTAGACTATAAAAAGACCAACGTTAAAATTTAACGTAATACCCAAGCGAATGGAGGACAACGTTATCGCTTAATTGTTAACTTGCTAAATTTTGATTTAATTTAAAGACAACGTGGGTAGTCGATATATAGGGCACACCTATTCCCTAGAATCGGGAGGGGTCTGGTGTTACTCAGCTGTGCTCCCCCACAAATATTGTTGCAGCACGAAATAAGTGTCCATGTCATGATAATAAAAAAAACTGCAATTTCAAAAAAAGTAAAAGTCTTTGAACATGCAAGACATTTAAAATATATAAAATACGCAAGCGGGTACTGACGGCCTTATGCTATGTCTTCACACAGTACACGTGGCGCATGCGCGTAGAAACGAAAAGTTTCACTTCCGTCACGTTCAGGAAAAATTGTCCTACCGCGCCTATAGCAGTTTCACTTTAATAACAAAAAAAAAAAAAAAAAAAAAAAAACCTGATGCTGGCAATGAAACATTTTTTCTATTAAAAACTTTAAAAAAACCGGTATATTCCATCCATACACGTCACGTTTTGTGAAACAGTGACCTTATTTTCTGCAAATTCCCGTTATTCATAAAAAGAATGTCACACATTGCATTAAGGATCCAAATTTCCAAAAAATCCATGTTTTCAATTCCCCGGATTTTCCCAGAATATATGAAAGTACTTAATTTACAACAAAAGCATGTGTTAAAAAAACTTTTTCCCTGGGCTAAAAACCTCAAGCTCCGTTATCTCTACATATAATAAAAAAAGATAAGATTATATAGTAACAAATAGTATGTCCTATATGTATTTGGAACACCAATGGAAAATTACGTTTTTAAAGAAATTCCCCAGGTGTAGTGCTTTATACCCCGAAATTTTCCCAGTACCTTCCTTAGTTCCTTCATGATCAAAAACCCATTGACATCCGTCAGTGTAAAAACACGTGGAGGCACGTCAGTGACGTTAACCATAATTGAATCATGCCTTAGGCCTTTCGTGGGGAGACCATAAAATACTGCACACTCCCATCTATTAATCCACGTCATTATATGGAAGTACGTACTTGTTTGAACACCCCCGCTTGTAACAACCGTTGAAAAAGAGCCAATGAAATCGTCCGGTGTAGTGTGAACAGGGATTTCCTCAACAAATGAAATACATAAAAGACATTCACTTCTCAACTACTGATTAAAACAACTTTCACTGCTTAACCACGAGCTCAGTTCTTTCTGAAGCACCTCAAAACAGTCATGCCTTGCACCGCCGTCATTGTCTTGTTGGCTGTCCTGTATTTGTCAACCACAATTTTGTGCAGACCAGGGATAATGCAGAATGATATTTCTGTTGAAAACATACGCACTAAGCGGTCCGTGGACGAGGACCTGATGGTAAAAGCCGTTGACTACTACAAACAACTTCACGTGGACCATGCGTGTAAAATTCCCCAGCAGAGGATACTATCTGTGCAGGAGTTCTATCCGACCAACGCCGTGTCCTACACAACCGGAAGTGTTCTCCTGCACCTATGTGCAGAGGACACAGGCTGCTGCCATCCCACTGAAGTCTGCGTGGCCAAATTCACTGAAAATGTGGACATACCCATCTTGATCACCAAGGGTGGGGACGAGACTGCTCATGCCCAAATTATGTCATTTGTCAACCACACGGAATGCGAATGCGTGTCGAAAAAGACACTGGAAAAACCTTAGCACAGACTGAATAAAACTTGCCATTTCGCTATTTAAAATCATGGAAAGTCATCGTTCATCGTGTGACGGATAAACAAGATCAAGCTCCAGTGATAAATCTGTGATAGAATGTCAAAGTTCTGAGACTGTTCTATTTAAAAAAAAAAAACTTTACCATGTCCTAAGTGCTTTGTGTATCAATGCCGAAATCGTCATAATAATTTATTGTTCCAACGAAGATTTTGTGAACCTGCCTGTTCTCTACAAGCATGCCGGTCACATTTTTATTTATTTATTAATATCTTAAGTTATTTTAGAGTCGCTGGCTCGAAATTGTGATAATGCTACCTAACTTATTTAATTTATAATATTTATTGTTGGCATAATAACAAAACTTGTTTTGTATTAATGCAAATGTGTTTTTGGTCGATTGTCAATGGCCTTAGATGCAAATTAGATATATCAATAAACTGTTATTTATTATCGATATACATGAAAGTTGACTGTATTTTCTTTCTATATAACATAACGATATTTATATCGTAATTCGTTAAGTAGAAGTTATTGAACTTTTTTGCTATTTGGACCTCCTTGCAAGATTTTAAGCTACTTTTTATCCCCTTACCATCGTTATCCCTACATTGGCTTACAATGAGCAAGTAGTCTTCCTCAAAAATGAGTAACATGTGACAAAACATCTAAATAAGTTATAGAAGTTTCGTCAATTTCTTCTCTCAGGTGACAGATAAACGACAGAATGCTTTAATGTCTCAGAAATAAAGTCAAAATTGCATAATATATAGCTCCAAAATACGAAATTAAGAAATCATTCACCATAATTTGAACAACAAAGGGTTAAATCTACTAACCAAATATCATATTTCCAGATAATCTTTAATTTCTTATATTTAAAAAAAAAGGAAAATGCTTTAATAATAATAATTCGTGAAATTATTAGACATGTTGACTTGGTGTTTTGACAATTACATCTAAATGGATGCCAACGTCAAAGATTCTAAAATGGAAGTAACATACACACAAAAACTCTTTTTTTGCAACGTCTTTTTTAATTAAATTTATCAGTGATGAACGTTGTTTACAAAATTTCCACTCTTTTGAATAAGTAAATATAGAAATACTGTAAAAAGAAACAATCTGTAGTTTAGTATGGTGAATTAGACACAATTGAGTCTAATATAATTTCCTCCTCTACAATTTCATCAAAACTGAAATTTATGTTAAATTACATTATTCCAATGCAATTATTTGTTGTGTAAAAACGTCCTACAAAATGTTCTTTTGTTGCTTTTTCAAAAAAGAAATGCAAAAAAGGAAAGAGTGCAGCACTCCATTACCAAATCACTTCAGAGCATAATGTATAGGAAATTATTACGAACATTCATTGACATTCATGACAACGGCTACAAAAGCATTAATTTGGACAGTTTCCAAGAACTCCTTGTCACTTCTCAAAACCTTTGAGAATCTGTGATACGCTGAAACTTGCCTCAATTAATGAACTGAGAATTAAATGAGCAATGAAGATGTTGAAGTATGCAATCTATAAATGTGTTTAAACATAATTTTCCTGCAAATCTGCCTAAAAAAGAAGCAGTTGATTATACACTTTGATTAAAAAAAAGTTCATTTTCCACAAAGATATTGAAATAGTGGACATACCCAACCTCGTCAACAAGCATGTCTATGAAACTGCCCAAGCATGATGGTGGTCTAATCTCAATTACCACGAGAATTCAAAAGTTTGATTTTGTGAATAAATATACTCAAGAGAAATTCATTGCCTATAAACTGATCGACATTCAACTGCAAATTGCATTGGTAAATATGTGGTACAGTAGAACCTGTCTAAATGTATCGTGAATAAATAATTAACCTCTCTAAATGCAAAAAATGTGCCAGTCCCTACTTGGGATACATGTAAAAATGAATTAACCTCCCTAAAGCAATAATGAATATTTTGTATTGCTCCAAATGACTTTTTAGGTGAATATCTACAATGGAACTGCAAAAAAAAAATATCAAACTAAGATGAGGTTACCACTTAGATTGACATGTTCCTGGTTGGCATTGAACCACTCAATAAGTGTAGACTCCATATCCGATGGTTCGTAGACGTTTAACATATAGGTTTGTTGTCAGATTTGGATAGATGATGATATAGAGGGTGAATACTTAATTATTTCACAACTTTTGCCTTATGTTTTCGAAAAAAGAACACGGTTATGAATGTTTTTTGTTTGCTCTGTGTTCTCCATTCACCCGAGAAACTTTCCTGCAGCGTTGTTTCCACGAATTAAACACCTTCTGGCAACTTGTCGTGCCAACCGTGGACCACTCCTGCTTATGAACTTTTCAAAGACCATTGACAGTTTTTGCCTTGAGGTGAAAAAGGCGCTGTTTTAAATATCCGAACCCATAAAAATCCAGAGGACTGATGTCGGGTGATTTGGTTGGAATGTCCTCTTTCACAATGAAGTTTGGTCCTCCCACATTTCGTTGTTCTTCAAGGTATGACGTCATCAATTTGGCTGTATGTGGTGGGGCCTTGTCCTGGTGAAATGTCACTTTTGATGTCTCTCCAGGATACAACCGAGGAATTTATTCTTCGAAATACGGTTTCAGAACGTTGTCAATGTAGTACTGGGCATTGACCTTGGTCGTTCTGGGCACTTTGATCAGTGGAAGAGGTCCTCGGCCGCTCATACAATCAACCACCACGAAGCAAATGGGCCACCTTTCATGGCAGTTCACAAGCCAATTGTTGTTGATTTTTTGATGCGGTTGCTGGTACAGAATATTTCTTTAACCATTATAGTTGCTCAGATAGAATTAAGCCTCGTCCAATGTCACCATAAAGTAACTCTTGCCACCCACTAGGTGGCGCTCATACAATTTTCATGAGTTGGTCTTTTTGTTTTTCTTAAGACAAGTGAGCAATTTGTAAACCTTTGTCTTTTTCCTTATTTTGGCACCCAGACATGGGCGCCCGCAGGGGGGAACAAGGGGGGGCACATGCCCCCCCCCCTGGATTAATTGAGTAAAAAAAATTTTTGGAAAAAATAGACAAAAAAGTTATAATTAAAACATTTATAATTAATTGTAACAACTGTGACTCCTTGCATTGTCATATCGATATCATTATCTAGTGACAGTCTAGTGTACTAGTGTTAGTGTAGTACATTTTAAAATACGCTCAGTAAAATAAAACAACTTTAAAAGGTTACATTACTAAAAAATTTTTGCTTCCCCCTAGAAAATTTTCTGCGGGCGCCCATGCACCCAGATCAGCGTGGATAACGTTTTGGATTGTCTTTTGAGATGTTCCCAACAGTTTTTTCATGTCTCTCTGACTTGGTAGATTCGATTTTTCTATCATTTCTTTCACTTTTTTTATGGTACTGGTAGTACGCACTTTACGTGACCTTCGAAAAATCGGCACTGGCTCACCCAATTTCTTAACCTGTCGTTTTTTCATTTTGGATTTGATGATATTTAGGATTGTTCCATAGGAAATCAGAATTCCGACCTTTTTAGTTGTTTTGCAATCATTCTGCATTACATTCCTTGTTCGGAAAGTATTTTCACGCGATACTCGACCTCCTCCTTGCTTTTGGTCGCCATTTTTTTTTAGAACGGAAAAACATGATTATTATGTAATCACGTGCAATTTAATAAAAACGTTTAAAAAACAATAACTAATTGCAGAGATGTTTACATTTAAAGTTGTGAAATAATCAGGTCTTCATTCTCTGTATGTTGGCTTGTGTTCTAGAGATTGTGGCTTGGCTGACCTTAATCTTGTAATTTGTCTCTAGTCACTGTACGAGTTCTTTGAGTGAAGCAGTTGGATGGTCCTTTTTGTACTGTCCCAGAGATATACGGACTGAATCTGTTATTGTAGTGTACATTGAACCTTTTGACGCCATTTTTTTTAATGTAGGTCTACACTGTACACAATTACAACCAAATGAAACAGGCAGAGAGATGCAAGGCAATTACTGTTCTTGCACATGCACTTAAATGGAGCCCAATAGCTAGTGACTCATATAAGATTGATAAAAGGGGCAATTCCCTATTTGGCAACTGTATGTGTGCATATCTGCTGATGAACCTGACTAAACGCATATTTTTCGCCAGTCCCTAGAGTATGAATTCAGACAGGTTCTACTGTATGACCGAAATTAAAAATATCAACAATTAAGCCTAACTTATTTTTTCACCTGTAATTATGGTGCTATAAATTGAAAATGTAGTGACGTAATTAAAAGTGATGTTACATTGTTGAAAATGTATATTATCTGTTCATTTTTTGTTTGTGTTGGAGAAAGATTTATTTTATATTCAAGAGATGATTTTCCTTATCGTACATCATTGTAATTTGGCCTTTGAAAATAACCTGTTGCCTCATTTCGACGTTTTCCTCATATTCTATAGCTCAACTTTACATTGCATATAACAGTGGAAAATATTTGTCCGCATCCTAAAACAGCATAATTCAGTTTTTTTAAATTTTTTTTTATTATTAATGAAACGATTATTTTTAAACATCAAATTATGCATTTGCCGCCATGCATAATGTTTAAATTAATAATCTCGTTTAATTACGCATTCTATTTTTCCCCGTGACAAGCAGTGTGACCTCTCTGTTGACGTGTTTTAGAATTCTTTAGAATACTACATCCTTTACTCTTTATTTACTAGTATACATACTTGTAAATGTATATCTACTATATTAGGGAGATTAGTGTACAATTTCCAAGAAACTCTTGTAAGAATTCTTAATATATTCATTTGTTATTTTCCCCGGATGAAACAAAGGAAAGGATGCATTTTAAAAATAGTTTTATTCTACTGTAGTACAAGTATAAACACTCAGTCAACGAACGTTATCAACACCTACTACTTCATTTCATACTTGAATGAAATAACTTACGATTTATGTGACTCATTTGATAAATTTCCCGATTTACACACTACATGTATATATTTCTCCAAATCACGTAACATATATATGGATAAATCAGAAATGTCCATATACACGTGTACATGTTCAGTGTTCATTCTACGTATATGTACTCTATTAATACTTTGATAAAAATTCAAAATCCACAATTTTCTTCCTAACATACTTTGATAAAAACTCGAAATTCACAATTTCTTCCAAACATCGACATATATTATGGCACATATGGTCCTACATAATTTTTCCACCATATTATTTAAAACTTTGATATTAATTCAAAATCCACAATTTCTTCCAAACATCGATAAATATATTATGGCATATATGGGCATACATAATTTTTCCACCATATTAATTACAAGTAAAACTTTGATAAAAATTCCAAATCCAAAATTTCTTCCAAACATCGACATATATTATGAAATACATGGTCCTATATATAATTTTTCCACTATATTAATCTATTTGATAAAAATTCCAAATCCACAATTTCTTCTAAACAACGACATATAATATGGCATATATGGCCCTAAATAACTTTTCCAGCATATTAATACTTTCATAAAAATTCAGAATCCACAACTTCTTCCTAACATCTGCCTATAATATGACATGTATGGTCCAATAAAATGTTTCCACCCAGGTTTCTTTCTGTAGTCATCTGAATTCATGGAATTTCTTAATACCACTGGTCAATCCTTTTGGGTGGACAACCCATTAACAAGTATTATAGTCATGTTGTCAATCGTTAAGTAGTTTTGCTTCTCAGAAAACCCTTTAGGAAAACCTGGCTATTTCGAGAAAATCTCCGGTACTGTAGGTACTCCAAAATTAAATTTCTTACTCTTTCTTCGTACATCCGGCATTTAAGACGGCAGCACGCATACCATGAGACGTGCAGACGCATAATAATCACGGAATTAATGCACAATTAAATCCAAGCGCGTCATAACGATACTTTGAAAACCAACGTGTTCTCATTTGTTCTTTCTAAGAATTGGTAGCCAACTCAGGTCGATAGGAAGACAAAGCAGGATTTCCTGCGAGTTACACCGCCTATAAAAAGGCCAGCAACCACTGCTGTAGTTCCAGAAGCGATTTGATAATCCAACGAGCAGCATATCAACCAGTCGAAGACTCTCCAGTAAGATTCACTATGACTTCTGCAAGTTTTGTCGCTTCTCTGACCGCGTTTTTGTTTCTTTCAACCTGTCTGGTGCAGTGTTGGTCCAGTGTGCTTCCAACACCAGCTGTAAAGACTTTGGAGGACGTTATCAGCAAGCGTGATGTGGACAAAAACATCATGGTGAATGCCATAGAGTATTACACCAAAGTTGTCACCGAATACTCCTGCAGTTCTCCCCAGCTGAGGCTTGTGCCAGTGCAGCTTGCTCATCCGTCCAACTCTGTGATTTACACCACGGATCACGTGGTGCTGCGCCAGTGTGCCCACGACGGAGGATGCTGCCCACCATCGCAAACGTGTGCGGGTAATAAGACAGAAAACGTGGAGATTCCCATCATATTCGTAGCAAGTGATGGAACCACTAATGCCAAAATGATGACGTTCTCCAATCACATCACGTGCCACTGCGTTCCGCAACACAAATATGGCGGTTTATAATGCGAACATTGACGATTGTGATTGCTGTGTTCATGATGATGATCCCTGTGGGATTTATCCTAAATTTGATGTCAGAGTCTTCAGATACCAAAGCCGTCATCTTCGAGGATTTACAAGATTCAACCAATTCACCGATTTTATGTTTGGACAGAAATAACAAGTAACGCTCAATGAGGAAACTGTGATTGACTGATAACTTAAAATTACAGTAGTATACGTTTGAACTTGATGCCGGCCGGCCTATTGTAAAAAACATCACTACATCAAACCTGACATTCCATAATACAATATGGTTATTTTATATACCGGTATTGTTACCATCAAATGCTTGTTATTTATATGTGATTGCCATAACAAAATTCATATACATGAAACTTAATTTACTTATGTTTTTGAAAATATCTTCGAATGTTTATTAGCGCCTATCATTTTGTATATAAAAATTGATGTTTCGTGAATGTAGTGCCTTAATTAACATTAAAACACGCTTGAAGACTACATTAGCATCTGTGTTTTTTGTACATATTTTTTGAAAATGTATGATGCCCAACTCTACAGAACTTTTATTATTACAGAACTTGTATCATATTTCTATATATATGAAAAATGTGAGGATTTGGATATTTATGGGCATAAAGTCATTCCTCCAATAACACAATACCTGAGAATCCGGTTTATGCAATTATCCGGGTTTTGCTTAAATACAGAAATCCTGGCTCGATTTTTTTGGTAAAATCTTTCAAATGGTCAGATTAGCCATGAGAAACATTTATTGTCATTAAACATAACTTGAAGCAAGGCCGTATATATGGCGGAAGAGGGGGGGAAATGATCTTGGGAATAGACCTCTCCTCCCCCCGAAATGCAAGAAATTTTAAAAATTTCAAACCAAATCGGCAAAATATAAAAGGGGAAATGCACTTTTGCATTAAAAATGTGTTGTTTCTGCTCAAGATAAATAATATTTTTATCATTATAAGCGCGACTTTTCTAAGGTAAAAGCGCGATTTTTCTTAGGTAAAAGTGACGTTTTTCTAAGACGCACTACTTTAAGTGACACTTAATGGGATGGACCATCTCAATGTGCAACTATCCGTTCACAATTCCATACAAAAGTTTTACATGGGGCTTGAAAAATATGAGAATTCATCCGGTTTGTGCAATTATCCGATTTCACATCATGTACAAAACATAGGGCAATTAACGGTGTAGACTGTAAAATGTAGCAAATCTAAGCAGAGTAGGAAGATGGTTAAATATCATATTTATGATGAAATACTTTGTAAGAAACTATGCAAGAAACAAGTTTAGCTCATGTGCGCTTTATAGAAGAACTTAACCTCTACTAAAAATTGCTTAACAAAGTATGGGTAAATACGCAATGCAGTTTCCATAATATATAGTAAATGTTATAATCTGAGTTAATATCCAGTTTTATACTAATATTTTATGTAAAAAAACATAAGTATGTAAAACATGTAGGCATGTACTACTGAGACAAGATTCTGCTATGAATAATTCATAATAACCACCAATATTACTATACATAGAGCATACAATAATAATTAAAACCATGATTATAGTTTTAAAATGCGACAAGGTTTAAGGCGTTAATCTTATGTGTAACAAACATTATTAAGCAAAACACATTTTTTACGACTAAAATAACAGGTTTTCGTAGTTAATCCAACAGGTCTAAGCATACCAAGATCGCATTACCTAATACAGAAAGAATGTGTCGTTAACGTTTTTTTAGTTAAGGAGTTCCAGGAATTTAAATGAGTCAGTCCTGACGAATTGTTAATGACATTAATAAAACCTGTCTAGGCGAATTCGGTTAGGGGACAAGTTAAGGTTGCCCTTCCTTGCTCAATTTCTGACATTGATCAAATATCAGCAATAATCCACACAAGAATATATCTGAAAAAGCTATTTCTGTGGGTAAAAAACCAATAATTGCTTATGTTAAATTCTGTATGGATGACGATTTGCTTGAATTTTAATGACTGCAATTTATCCTCGAAAATAATATACACTTCATAATTTGTCGAATATGAACTGACATGGACAGCTGAATAAATAAAGCAAACATTTGAATCAACAAACATCTCTCTATATATCCCTCCCTATAGAGAGAGACCCATACTTTTAATTATTTTAAAAGATATGCTTCATAAATGAAAACTTGTGCACTATTCTGTTTAAATTATAAAAAATAAAACTTCAAATAATTTTCAATAAAAAATAAACTAAGCTAATACGTTTTATTCCGTTTAAACCACATGGCCATATTTGTATGTATATATGAACAAGCTAATGGGATTAAGTATGTCATTAATATATTATTGATGGACATTTTCAAATTGGTAATGTGACAAATTTGACATGGTGATTTCATAGGAGAGGTTACAGTTCCTAAAATGTTCCCAATTAGTCATCCTAAGAATCCCTAAATGTACATTGGTTCTATGAAAAGGTTTTTTTTCTTTTCTTTTTTTTCATTTGAAGCAGCTAACGTAGTAACATACAATTTGTATTATTTGATGTTACTGAACAGGCTATTTAGGCTCTGCCTTTAGCCAGAAAAAACTGGTGCCAATTTGATAAAGCATAATGTTTAAACCACTGTAATTACTTCAGCCTACGTACATTGTTAAAGAAATTCAATGCAGCAAAATTATGCAACTTTTATTGGAAACATGACATTGATTCTTGTGTAAACGTGAATGTGCAGTTAGTTAACTTGGTTTAATACAACGTATGTATAATTACGTCACGAAAGACGATACGTGGCTTTTTAACTCATTAAACAAATGGCTTATGAGAAAATAGTATGTAATCATTACGATAATAGCTGAAGGTATATACACTGTGAGTCATAAAAACGTAGAACCCAATAAAAATCATAACTTCGTGAAAAATGTTTCGATTTAAATCAAATTTGGTACTTACTACATAGAACAATAGAATAGGCACAAAAACCTTCCGGACATGCGACAAAAATCGATTCGTCAATCAAAGAATGCCGCGTTAGACTCCGGGCTTGAGTAAAGGCCACCGGAGAACATTTTGAGCACATTTTATAATTAATTTTTGTTCCTACACTATTGTTCTATGCAAGTGATAAATTACATTTAAAAAGAAGCATTTTTCAAGAAGTTGTTATTTTTTTTATTGGATTCTACTTTTTTATAACTCGCATTGTAGTATGATACACGTACTATTACTGCACTATCACCGCAATTTTTGGAGTACCGATTTTTGCAGATATGATTGGCCAAAGAAGTTTTGAGGCATCAAATCTACTTTTATGAATGCAACTTCTAAAAACCAACAAGAGGATGATTAAGTAGAATTCTAACATTTGCAAAAGCCAAGTTTGAGACTTCAAAAAGAGTGAATCATTTCGAGTTTTTATTGATTCGAATGATTCGACAATTTTTACAATAAAATTCAGTTCTTGTTAGTATGGTTTGTTCTCAAGATATGAATCATTGATAGGAAAATTTAAATAGAAATTACGCCAATATAATTCGTGCAAAAGTGGAGAACGATCCATTAGAATCAAAAGTTAACCATTCAGGTTTTAATTTAAATAATATAAAACCAGGTGTAGTATTTAATTCTGCAGAGTATTACTCTGCAATTATTTGAAACATTCTATGCAGCAGAAATGTTTAAATATCATTTGAAGCAGGACAATGAATTCTGTGCCTTTGTTTAATCGGATACCTCGTTTCTTTTACAATACGAACAATTAAAAGTGTGATCGGAAATTATATTGGAAATATTAGGATTTGTAGGCGATGTGAAAATCATAAGTTGTGATAATAAATCATTTTTTATTATATTAAATAATGATATGTCCCAAACAGGTAATGCCATTCAGCAAATTAAACCTGATAACTTTTGCACTGTTGTTCCAGGTAGTAAAATTAAGGTATATCAATATATCATTTTTGACTTATCCAAACGAGTATTTAATTCGCATACTAATGCAGATTGCAGAAACGAAATTCTGATACGATTATTTTATTGGAAAATTCAACGAAGGTTTTAAAATGCGAAGGTCGTTAGGTGCACAACTAATATATTGTTTTAAAAAAACCTCTTCCATATACATCATTCTAACACGACAAGCAGTTACTATATGTTAAGAGACAATAATAATTAATAAAAGTTGTGAATTTTTAAACTTACTTTCGCACGTAACAAAGTTAACGACTACATGACATGTCAACAAATGACTGACACATGAATATCGAAAGCAGGTCGGGACACTTTTTACAAGCATTAGTTAATTTAATATCACAACAACAAAAAACAAAAATTAAGTTTATTATCAATACGCGAAATGCAGTCTGGAATGGTAAAAAGCTTTTTTTGAATTTGCAACTGCATCCACCATATTCAAATTACCAGAAGATTCAGGTTAACTTCAATTGAATTTACTTAATAAATGTACTAGTCAAAACTCTACCAACTTGGACTCAATACTGATTTGCTAAAAGTCAACAAGTCAACAAAATGCTTGAAAATGCCATCAATGATCAATTGATCTTCTGAGAAAAGTTTGTTGTCCATGCCAAAAAAAAAAAAAAAAAAAAAAAAAAAATACAGTCGGAATAACAACTTTAAGCACAAAATTGTACTAGTGAAGTTGTTTGTTTCAGACCAAAAAAAATACCGAAATATTACTTAAACAGTTTGTTAAGTTTTTCAGCATTTTTCAGCTCACGGCACAGTAAATTAAGTCAAAAATTGACGTGGAACAACATTACAGATTTTTTACTAATTTACTTCAGGTTGAAAACCACTGTTGTTTGTTGAACAACAAAAAAAGGATTAAGGTTCGGTACATCAACGACTTGAAGCAAAGATTACTGACGCCATTGCCACCGTTGATAAATCGATGTTAGAAAGAACATGGATGGTAATTGAAACCAGTATTTATGTGCTTCATACGACAAATGGTGTCCATGTTGAAGTTCCATAATGCAAAGTAAAAATCTCTTGCAATATTTTTTATTATTCAACAAACTGTAAAGTTGTCTTTTCCTCGTATTTTTTATAATTTGTAAAGCATCTTTGTGAATACTTTGTACATTTGACTTTGATTGTGAATGAGAGTTTCAGTGAAATTTAACGCCATTTAATCAGCTTTTATTTTAAATTAGAAATGAGTTTGCATAAGAGGGTTTTATGTGATTGAGCTAGAATACAAAAGTAGAACAAGCCCACTGCCTTAATTTTTAACTAGCCCTCGTGACACAAAGCAAGAGTGGGGATTTCCAATATGACCATAATCCATGATCACATTTCCTTCGCATGCAGATCTGATCACTAGACTAAAAAACTAAAAGAGTTCATCAAAACTTCCAAAGTCCATTGCCACCAACAAACCTTCCGCAACAATCTAATCGAGAGGGAAAGTATGCCAGGGAATTCCCGCTCTGTGACAAATGAGGATAAGTTTTCTGTATTCCCAACGTGAAATATATAACTTGCATGAAAAGTTAAAAAAGATATTAACGTCAGTATTGTTCACACATACAGTTTTAATTAAATAACAACGCCGGTCAAGGGCCTTATCTCATTGAGTCCCATAGAATGACATCCCATTAATAATGGGTTCTCATAAGGTCCTAATTAGTCTAATTAAATGTAATTAGTAAGGGCCTTATCTCATTGAGTCCCATTCAATGACATCCCATTAATAATGGGTTCTCATTGAGTCCCATACAATGACATCTCATTAATAATGGGTTCTCATAAGGTTCTCATAAGATGCTACTTATCTCATAGTCCCACAATAAAAAATCCCTTACACAATGGGTTCCCATTAGGTCCCACTACTTGTCTTATTGGTCTCACTAGGTTTCATAAGCAAGTACCATTAATCCCATTAATCTCATACGATTATTCTATGGGACTGTATGGGAATTTTCACTTGGGTCATCATCCTAAAATCAAATGCGAATGTATCCTAATTTGTATTGTTATTGGGCGCACTGTTTTATTTTCCGTTTAATTGTTAAGATTTTGTAAACGTCTAATAGATTATCTTGTATTCGCATATTCATATTGATGTTTGATGGTTTCTTTTCCATTTTAATTTTTCATGCTTGCTGTAAAACTAACTGTGTGTATAAGTACAGTTTGGCCAAGTCTGATTACGATACTACTCATATATTGTACATTTCGTATGATATGATTGGGAGCGTTCATAAATTACGTAACGCTAAAATCTTTACTTTTTAACCCCCCCCCCTCTCCCCTTGTCATATTATGTCACGTTTCTCTGAACCCCCCCCCCCCTGCGTTACGTAACT
>JAQGAE010001251.1:0-24557 GCA_034696685.1 Julus scandinavius
TTTCCTGCTTAGGCGCTTTTGCCAAGGACTCGTGTTTTTCCCGTTTTTTTGACACAGTTTTGAGACACATGTTTCGCAAAATACGCTAGAAACTTTGTTTCAGTGTTTTTTGTGTATGTGTATGTTTCGTTTGGTGCGTA
This sequence comes from Julus scandinavius, assembly GCA_034696685.1. Lineage (NCBI taxonomy): Eukaryota > Metazoa > Arthropoda > Diplopoda > Julida > Julidae > Julus > Julus scandinavius. The sequence goes on from JAQGAE010001251.1 coordinate 141, forward strand.
TCGACCTTTAGGACGATTCCTCATTATAAGCGCAATTTTTCTGTAGTAAAAGGGTGATTGTTAAGGTAAAAATGCAATTTTTTGGCATTGATCTTGTGTAAAAATGCAATTTCTGTTTCAGTTGGGCCAATGTTCGCTCTGCGAGCCCTGCATAATAAAGTAGAATCTGTCTAACTGCATCCTGTGTAAATGAATAACCTCTCTAAAAGCATAAATGTCCCTGTTCCGACTTGGGACCTGTATATATATAAATGAACCTGTCTAAAAGCATATTTTTCACCGGTCCCAAGCGTATTCATTTAGACAGGCTCAACTGTACTGGCGATCCTAAATATATGTCCAAAATAGTCCACCCCAAGATTCTTTACCCTATCCCCTCCCTCTCTTCCCTCTCCCCCCCCCCCCCTCCCCAAATGTGATGACATATACGACCTTGCTGCTACACTGGATGTATGTCCATGTAACAGACTATTCTGGTTACAAGAGTACAGAGAACGTATAACGAGTACCCAATTTGTATGGTATAAGGCACGTATACACAATATAGTTGTTGAAAACATATGGCATCCTTTCCATTGCATGCACTCTCTCCGAATATTTCCTAAACAATGGCTTTTTTCTCTCTCTCTCTCTCTCTCGCTTATTCATTTTTGGTTTTCTCTTAAGTCTAACTGCAGCCTCCCTCCTTTTCGCATTCCGCCCTCTTTTCTGCTGTCTCTCAGGGTTTCGATGGGCCTTTGTTTGCTTTTGTTTTGTTCAATTGATGACAATGGCAACAGGAAGAAATGGGTTTTGCTACGTGAATGTGGATGCTCGTTGTAGCGTGCAAACAAGGGTGGATCTGGATCCACCGCCAATGGGAACAAATCGTACAAATAGCACGGTATACGGCCGATGTTTCAGCTTCAAGTAGGCCTAAAAAAACATCTCCTGCATAGGGAAAAAATACATTCGACAAAGTTTTTCTTTTTTTTTGGTCACAAAATGCCCTTTAATGATCGTTTAGCAGGTTATGACCGGATGATCACCGAAAAATTGCCATTAATAACTAAGTCACCACGTGGTGTCAAGAATGAATGCTGTATTTATAGCGAATCAATGTGATATTTTACATGTGTTGATTCCTCCTTCTGACTACATTGTATTTTGTGAAATTAATGCTATTGATGTTATAGTCAGTATAATGTGAAATTGCATCATATGGAAAATTGTAAAAATAAATTAAAAATAAAGATCAATTCAAAGTTTTGTTCATGGATATAAGAAAAATAACGAAATATTTACAATTTATATTGGAATAAATTGTATTTCAATTTGGGGCCATTCAAAAAGTACCTCCCCGAAATTCCTTCAAAAATTGACCCCTCCCTTATCCTTATCCACATGGTGTCCACTTTTGCCCATACCTCCAACTCCCCCCCCCTTCCCCCTCCTAGACGTCCTTTATTATTTATTTATTTTTGAAATGTAGGGTGTCCAGAAAAATTTAGGAAACATATATGGCCCATCCTACAAATTTAATTCCAAGCGCCCGTCTCGCTACCAATTCCACAACATTTTTCCAGAATTTTCTGATTAACAGAAATTTCCTGACCTCTAAGGGAAATTTCAGCTTAAAATTGGTGTTTAACACAAATTTATGCATAATTCCCGACTTTCCCGAGGTTTTAAAAATTCAAGTACATTTGGGACTGGGGACACATTTCTTCTGGGGTCCATTATCCCTTTCACTGACCTTTAAAACTCAATTAAGCAGAAAATCTCCAAACTGTAAAAAACCATCATTATTGGGCGTCCATAATGGCCTCCCCCTCCCTTGTGCACATAGCGTCCACATGCCAGCAGATCCCCCCTCCCTTTACCCCATCTTGAGGACGTACTTTTTGAATGGCCTTTTTCTTTAATAGTCAATTTGTAGTTTTCAACACCGCAAACACATTCATATCAATCAGTATAAACAGACATAATAAGCACAAAACTATAGAATATACATATATGTATTTCTAAATGAAAATATTTTATATTAGGTATCAAAAGTTATGTCCACACATTTATTTCAAATCTGTCCCTTCCCATAAGATGAAATTTCACTTAATCATCCCTATAACATAGCCTACATGAGAAAATTATTAGTTCACCATGTTTATAAATATATGAAAAACAATGCAGCATGCATATCGTGCTAATAATTATCAAAATATAAACAGAAGACATTACATGAACCAAAATATGTTAGATATAAACATTCCTGGAATCTCTTAAAGATGTGTCTTCGAGATGCTAAAACTGCAGATATTTCTCTAAAATCACACGTTCCTTTTATATCTAGTGTAAAACACCAAACTAATAGTGCTGCTCCGGCTACTTTCGCTAATCTCAACTTCCATATATATATATTTTCAAGAAGTGAACACCGAGGAGTGTTTGAGTGCGCATGCGCGTCACGCACCCCGCGCTCGCTTAAGGCCATACTTAAGCAATACCAGGCATATCCATTTGAGCAGGTTTGAGCCCAGCGGCAGTTGTGCGTGTTTCACGACTATACAGGGTTCAACAACACTGACGTCGGAGCGAACGACTGAAAACTAACTATAAATGGGAATTGTAAAATCGATTAATGCAAAAGTGATGTTAGATGCAATTTTTTCCCCTCTCCATTGTGAAGAAACACAGTGAGATGCATGGCCCTGTGCTACACACGATCGTGTGCAAAAGCGAAAAGTGAAGAGCGACAAACACACATATACTATATATATATATATATAAACGCGTATAATATCAACGTATACTATGTATGTATACATTTATTTATGAACAACAAACTTATACTTGGTGCGAGTGTTCAACGGAAAACCAAACAGAAAATTAACACAAGATTCGAGTATACACAACCATGGCGCCCTATTTCCCACAATGCACCGTAAAGAAGTATACTTTTATGTACATTAGTTATACTGTAAATATTTAAAATTAAAATCTGTTCTTTCTAACGTATAGTAAATACGATGCATTGATGTACAAATATATAGTGTTGCATTACATTTTTAAAAACTAAAACTAAAATGACTTTGTAAGGACATATTTTGGTATTTTGGTATAAAATTCGGTACAGTTTTTAGTTTCCGAATTTGTGAATTTTTATAAGGTATGACTTAGAAGTTATGGAACCAATTGCCTAATGTTTACAAATACACTGTATTCTGCGGCACACTAATGTGTCATGAAGGGCCTACAGGTGTTTTTTTGGTGTGAAAGTCGAAAATGTATCTTCTATATACTAATTGCAAATAGAAAACATGGTCATCATAGAGAATATTTCATTGTCAAGGCACACTATTATTTTTTAAGGACAGATTTTCTACCATTTTTTCTTTGAAATATAAAATAATCAGGTTATGAATGTTATGAGAATTATTCAATTCAATTCAGTACCCTACAGTCAGCAAATAAATGCCATATGGTGGGAAGTGGAGGGGGGGGAGGTCGTCGTACCCAATCATTTCAGGAGAGTCCTCCTACGTCAGTATAGCGACTTAGACATCATTGTTAGATTGAATTTTGACTAAATCTGAACTTTCGCCAAGAAGGCTATTCCATCGTCTTATCGCATGCAAAAAGATGGACCAATAGTAAGCATCCGTCTTGGGGCACGAAGCTCGGTCAAAGGATTTGAGTGATTAGAGTGGTTAATATATTCGAATTCCGAGAAAGATTAAAACGTTTGAATAACCCCATAGATAACTTTTCGCGTCTGGACCTTAACGTGTCCCAATTTAGAGAGTGGAGCATTTCTGTCACACTCGCAGAATGTTGGTAATCGCCCTTAACAAATCTGGCTGCCCTATGCCGAACCATCTCTATATCCAGAATATGAACCATCCAGTGAGGGTTCTAAATAGGAACGAATGAAAACATTACGTAATCCTTAAACTGTCACAGCACACCATACAGGTGAAAACCATTGGTCTATATAGATTCAAGAAGGACTCCACCGTTGGGTGTCGACAGGATTCGATCCGAATTCAACATTTGACACAACTATTTCGTTTATGATGTTTTTTTTTGTCGCTTCGGGGCTCTAAAACATTACACTGAACTATGAATAAATTAGAACGGTAGACGGCGCTGGTGTTCAACGTCTCTTTCCCTGAATTAAACATTGTTTTATAATGGTGAGAAATATCAACGCGCCTGCATCTACTTAAAGATCCATCGGAGGCAAATTCAGAAAGCGGGTTTGATGCAAAAGCGCTGAAAACGCCGTGAGCAGGTGAAAACGCTGAAGCCGGGTTTTATTGATTGGGAAGCCGAGGAAAATTAAGTTAGCGAGCAAATTTCAAATGGCAAGTCTCTTGTTTAAGACTTTGCTTTCGTGCTTCGCTAACACGTGTATCACTTTCCCTTTTCTCTCGCACTCCTATTATTGATTGAACTGGAAATTCAACGTCTCAATCCACACTAGACGCTAGCTGTACACTGATGTGCAACTGTGGAGATTCGGAGACCCCCTTGAATGTACTAGGCCTATATACAATGCTTTTGTTTTCCCTTATTACCAGAAAGAGTGATTGGGCGTTGCTACAGAACGCTAATTACGCCTAATTAACGGGCCCAGTAGCAATCGCACGCTGACAACACGGAATAACGCGATTGAACTTTGTTTTCCAGCCCAAATAATTGTAATTTCTGCATTTTGATGCGACGGAAATGGCCGTGACAGCAAATCGTTCGAGCCGCGTGTATACGCAGATGGGATGCTCAATTATGGACCGGGTTTAGAACGACTTAATTAAAAAGCAGCTTCTCAGAAAACAACTATACACGTCGGGAATATGGGGCAAATTGAGCTTTCTTAAACAACATTTAAATTACAAACATGGAAATGAATTAACTGATGGCGATAATCCATACCTTGAATCACAAAAATAAATACAATGGAACCTCGCTTAACGAGCACCTCGCAAAAGGAGTAATTCGCATAACGAGCAACATACATTTTTCAAAAAATGACTCGCTTAACGAGTGACGTGGATAGGGGAATCCGCTACAAATTAATTCAATGATAATGTGGTGTCGCAATTTTATCAAATTTTCAAGCGTCAGCAAAAACAAATGTCTCTAGACAGCTTTCTAGTATAAAGGAATTAGGTATGGATGTATGTATAGGTAGGAATGTATCTATTTTTCTTTGAATAAATGTTACACATAACGTTTTTTTCAGCATTTTTTTTTTGAAAATTTCAATTTTTGAGTACTTTTTTTGGCATTATCGTATTTTACATCAATTTATATGGCAAAAATTGTTTCGCTTAACGAGTATTTCGCTTCACGAGTAAGACTCCGGAACGAATTATACCCGTTATGCGCGGTTCCACTGTATACAACGTGTGTGTTCCATTTCCAAGTTCCATGATTCTATATTTAATATTGAAAACCACACTAATATGTGTATAAGGGCCATTCAAAAAGGACGTCCTCAAGATGGGGGTCTGCTGGCATGTGGACACAATGTGGACAGGGAAGGAGGGATGGGGAAGGGGGAGGGGAAAGGACATATGGGCGTCCACTAATAATTGTATTTTTCAGTTTTTGGATTTTCTGTTTAATTGAGTTTTAAAATTCGGTGAAAGGGGAAATGGACACCGGAAGAAATGTGTCCTCTGTCCCGAATGTACAGAATTTTTAAAACCTCGGAAAAGTTGGGAATTATGACAAAGTTTGTGTTAAACACCAATTTTGTGCTGGAATTTCCCTTCGAGGTCAGGAAATTTCCGTTACTCAGAAAAATCTGGATAAATGTCGTGGAATTGGTAGAGAGACGGGTGCTTGGAAATTTATAGGATGGGCCTTTGTATGTTCCAAAAATAATTCTGGACACCCTAAAATTTGAAATAATTTGTATATATTTTTATGTGTCTAGCATGTGTATACCACTAGTGTGGATTGAGATATGAATCGGTCATCCTAAGCCCTATAGTCGAGGTGTTAATAAGGTCCAACTTTCGCACCTGTTGCTCGTATTTCGGCCCTACTAATTTTCCATGCCGCCCATTGGTCAACAGTCCACACCTGGTCCTTATGCACCAGCTATATGCCAGGTGTCAGCTCACCTCCACAAAATTAGTATAAAAAAATGTAATTCGGAAACTGTTTTATCGGTCGTCGGATATAATATAACCACTTTATAGTTAGTCAGTTCCTTTTTTATATCATATTCCTTGAACATGATTCTGTCCAGTGGTTATATAGAATCTTAAGTTCGATATTATTACAAGATGGATGCCAAACTTGCATTGTTATTACAAGACTGTGAGCATCTTATTTGACAGGCAAAATGTCGAAAATGCGTTAACTTGTAGAATAAGCCCTAACCCAATGCTCTTTGAATGATAATGCATGCTTTACCATAGTGGACATGTCCTGTGGCTTTCACGCTGACCCTTCCAGCCTAAACACGTGTAAAAAGGAAGTTTGCCATTGAAGACCACCAGCTAAGTTCGATTAGAGGACAAGTAATCGACATCAACTATTAACAATGGGTCCCCCCTTAACTACCCTAACGTCCCCACCTTTATGACTGCTCCACAATGGACACCTCATTGGCTCGCAGGTGTGGTGAGGACACACAATAGGAAAGGACCAACCTAATATAACGTTGGGTAAAGTGCCAATAAACATTTTACTCTTTTTTTTGTGTGCTCAAAATCAGCATTGGCCCTTAATATGAAACGAACCGAATTAGCGAATCAGTATAAAAGAAACCCTAATCCAATATTCATAAAACAAACATATGTTAATTAGTTGACAATAAACGTCAACCAATAATGCCATAGGAACGTTTATCACATATCATTAAATTAGGGGAAAATGGCGCCAAATAGTCCCAGCCTTTCATGATGGGCATTCAAGAGGGATGTGATTCAAGATAATATGAAAACATATTTTCATTATAATGCAATATTGATTCAAAATATAGAAATTGAGGACTGCTGCAATGACATATATACAGAATGATGGAAATATTCTACGCATAAACTTATAAAATATTGTTTTATAAACATAGCCATGCTTGTTAATTTTATGAAATATCAGAATTTGTTAAAATGGTATACTTAAAAGTTTAACAATTTAAAGTTTAACAATCTTAAAGTATCACAATTTATTTATGCTGTGGAAAACAAACTGATCAATTTATGTACGAGGTGCGGTCAAAAAGTTTTGCATATTCGTTTATTATTCGAAAACCAGATGTATAAAAAACCTGAAAGAGCCATTATAAAAAGCATGAAATGTTTATTTTAGGTCACTACACGGCGTCACAATTCATGCAGAATTTCGAACAAACTATCAAAAACAAAATGGCGCCTCACCTGAAAGCGTTCGTTTTTCAGTGTTGAAAGGCATGAAACCGAGTGAAATTTATAGTGAAATGTTAGGAGTTTATGGTTCATAAAATACGGTAGAGAGGTGGTGTTTAAACTTTAAGAAAGGACGCGGAACTGTAACTGACAAAAAGAGAAGTCCTCATTCTGCCCATGTCATTGCACACAAGATCAACATGTTTGGGTGGGAAACATTGAAACATCCGCCATACAGCTCCAAGACCTTTCACCGAGCGACTTCCATCTCTTTGGTCCACTAAAGGAAAACTCGAGTGGTCAAAAATTCCAAACAGACGATGATGTGAAATTTGCGGTTCGGCAATATCTGCATAGCCAACATAACGCATTTTACAAGAGTGGTATAAACAATCTCATCAAACGTTGGAATAAATGTGTCAACAAATTCGGGTCCTAAATTGAAAATTTCCTACTCTTTAAAATGGCTATTTCAGTGTTTTTGTACGACATCTGGTTTTCGAATAATAAACGAATATGCAACATTGTTTGCCACCCTCGTATATACATTTTTTTTAAATAAAGGTACTGGCTTGAGTGAAACGATTTTTAAAAATACGAGGGCTTCATTTTTTAATATTTATTTATTTTTCAAGGGTTTTCAAATAAACGCAAACATGTAGTGAGTTTGAATTGCGAATGTTTGTCCAATGTTTCACAAACACAAATTAAGAATTTATTGAAATCAATTCTTAAGATTTCCAAATATACGAACAATGATATATGCAAACGAAAATAGAGTGAGTACCGTATGAAAAATAAATATATGTGAGATAGTTGCCACATAGTAGGTAGCTGCCCAAGTTAGGGGGGAGTAAAGTCAAGTTTAGTGTTTTACCGATTACCCCTTATAGCAGCAAACACGCAAGGCACGCAATAAAGAAATTATGGGAATGATAACGAGTCATCTCCGTATAAATTTCAGAAAAGCTAACTTTTTATATCAATTGTGGCATCAATAAGCGAAATTTGGCTCAGCATGATTCGCGTTCTATTGAGAATGGATGAAAATGTCGAGCGGTTTTATAGGGTGTTTATCTCAGCAGGCTCGCTTTCCATTCACTGAATTATTATTACCAAAATAGTGATATTACGAGGCAATACTGAAATATAGATTACGGTTTACTTCAATAAATGGACCTCATCCATCTCATGGGGGTCTCCATTTGCTCAGCACGGCACGATTCAATTGAAGATTTTGAATTAAAATCGACTCAATTCCACATATATACTTTTCCAAACCAATTCTTTTTTTCCCCCTTCTCTTTATACAAAATGTACATGGTTCTTATCAATATTGATTTCATTCCCATGAAAAACCCATATCATTTATTATACATTATATACTATACATGTCTTCAGCTCATATCATTTTTTTTAGTGTTTTTCTTATAAATTCAATTGGAGGGCATGTCTCTTGAGAATCGGTCAGCATTATAATATTAATCAATGAAATTCGAAAGTAAAGAAATAAAAAATATATTAATCTAAGATATCATATATCGCATCTTTATGATATGACTGACTTCAATATGTATGATAAAAACGCGACTTATAAAGCAATACAGAAAAACATCGATGTAATTTCAGCACAAAAGTTTTTTCTCAAATTTGATGTTGTAATAATGTACAAAGGTTTTACGAATTTTGTCAACTTTGATCTATTAAACATTTTATAAACATGTATAAAAACTTCATTGTACATTGGAACTTCGGTTTACGAACTTAATCCGTTCCTTGACCCTGTTCGTGAACCGAAAAGTTTGTGATCCGAATTAATTTTTTCCATTGCAATTAATGTCAATCCAAATAATGCGTTTTTTGTCTTAGAAATTATTTGTACCATCTTATGGCTTAATGTGTGAAAATAATACAGAAAGGACATAAATATAAGAGTAATATTAGAAGATACCCACGTGATGTCGTCATGCTGACGTTGCTGCGAATCAAGTTTATCTGCACATTCTGTTTAAGAAATTTACTTTTAACAAACATTGTTTCCATTAGGAAAATGTGTATTATTCTACTTTATTCTGTTGTTAATTATATGATTTAAGTCTGAAATCGACGTCATCGATGGATTCTCATCCACTGCATCTGCAATTGGCGTGGAGAAAACAAGAGGCGAACTTTTGCCATATTTGCAATTGAGGCTAGATCCTTCAAACTAATATCGATTTTAATTTGAATCCTTGGAAATTAGAATACATCTTTGATGTTTCTTGTATTTAGTAAAACTCATCCGTATAACAAAGATGTTCTGGAACTAGTAAAACAATTGCAAAACCTTGGACCTTTGATAGGTTGTCCAGAGAAATGTGTTCGTGAAACGAAACAAGGAATGGTGTTCGTAGACCGATTTGGTCGTAGACAGAGACGTTCGTTAACCGAGGTTCCACTGTGCATGGATGAGATATTTCATCATAATTTATAACATTTTAAAGAAATTGACAATGCTTTTGATGTTTGATTCACGATTTTATCTCAGTTGTTAAATAATCTTAAAATTACGACGCCACTATATAGAGTACCCTCAAAGTTATATAACTAACTATTTCTGTATAATTTAAGTTTACCTGTACAGGTAACAATTGTTGCTTTATAACAAATAAATAGATCCTCATAATTTATTTCAATCTAGTATACATATTGCTTAATTTGGTTTTAAATTTTCGCTACAAATAAAAGTCGATCTTACCGGATCTTACAGAAACTTTGACTCCACACCCATTCAAAATCAAGATAAATTTCAAAAAACAATGTTTGTACAATTCGTTATCACGATCGTTTGGAGCCAAGGTAGGCCCATTAAGATATTTCTTACCAGAAAAAAATAAGTCCTAATTAATAATGGGCAGGGGAAATTCCCGACAAACCAACGTTATAAATTCATGCCGTGTGCATGTAAATGGACTCAAGCATTACTCGAGTCGGTCTAGAACAGGATTTGTGCATACATCAATGTTCTAGTCAAAGCAACAAAAAAGCTGCTGATTATTAATGAAATACGACCTTTTTTAGAAGAAAAAAACAACCCTTATTCTGCTTGGTCATCGTCAGAAAACATAAACCATTAACCTAAAAATAAATTTAATAAAACTATGAAAAATATTATGATTTTAAAACTTACCACTACTAGATCCAAATTATCGTTTCAGCTATTTATTTAGGCACATTAAACTGAAATATAATAATAATAACATTAATGAAACTGAAATTCATAAACTTTAAAACAAAAGTATTAAGTTTAAGAGATTTAAGCTATTATAATGGTAAACTGCGATGCATTTATCAAATAAAATTATTCATGTATGTGGTCAATGTTGGTTCGTAAATATAAAATGTCATGAATATAAACTATAACACGAGTTGAGATTAAACCTTTTGCCCTAATGGATATAGGTCGTGGTAAAATAAACAACGCGTAATTAACATGATACAGCATAAAACTTAACATGTAGATGTTGCTATATACTGAAACATAACATTTATTTTAATATTATTTTCGCTATTAATCTAGTTTGCTCAATTCGTGTTTTAGTTTGTCTAAATATTCAAATGGAAATTTACATATACTGTATATGTTAAAGCAAAAACTTAACATGTGTCATAAATATGCTAAATATTTAGCTGTAATGGACTATAAAAGTTACTAAGCTTTTTTTCCATCACAATAATGATCAAACTAAATTAGTTCAACCCTATATATATTACTCATTTTTAACTATTATAAGTTTCCAATTTTAATTAAAACACCTAAATATGGTTATAAATACGGAATTCCTCCACTAGATTTAAAAGAAAAAATAAAAGTAAATATAAATTAGGTAAATTAGGTGAACCTAAATCTCAGATATTTTTTAACAATAGAACCTGTCAAAATGCATCCTGTGTAAATGAATAACCTCTCTAAACGCATAAAATATTCCGGTCCCGACTTGGAACCAGTGTAATAAATAAACCTGTCTAAATGCATATTTTTCACCCGTCCCAAGCGTATGCATTTAGACAGGTTCTACTGTACATTAGAACCTGTCTAAATGAATCCTGTGTAAATGAATAACGTCTCTAAACGCATAAAAGGTTCCGGCCCCGACTTGGGACCAGTGTATATAAATGAACCTGTCTAAAAGCATATTTTTCACCAGTCCCAAGAGTATGCATTTAGACAGGTTAACATTAATAAGATAGCAAGCCATATGGAAAAGAAATGCATATAGATTGCAACACTAAAATGGAATTGAAAATTTATTATGAAATACATTTCTTTTCCATATTGGAATTTATAAATTCTTTAATATTAATATAGTATTAATAATGCAATTTCGTTGTTTTTCTCTCCTTAAGATCAGTTGTGTTGAAGAAGGGTAATTTCAAATAGCAAAGTTTCACTTCATCAATACCATAATAATAACATCAACTTTCAGGTATATATATAAAACATGGCTACCGTAGATTAAATTTCAAGCATCATAAATCTCCACACGAGCAATAAGCAATTTAAGGGCCATATGTGAGAAAGGCATTCAAGCTAGTTACATATGAGGACCATACCGACGCCATTTCTTAAAATGTTGCTGATAGCCAAAATAAGATGGATGACAGAACAGGCTACTAAAACAGCGCCGAACTGAGCTTTTTATCAGTAAAAGTGCGAGGGAAAAAAGTGAAAAGATTTTAAGCGGTTTCCGAATAAGTGTATTGCTTTAGATATATATCCTGGTCTGGACTAATACCACTGCCGCAGCAAAAAACACATTTGGGGGCATCTGGTTCGGGGGAGGGAAGGCAAAATGGCGCTGACTCCAAATGATGGAGGTTTTCGATAAGAAGTCGCCTTTTCGTCTAGACACGAATTTGCACCAAAAACACCGGCCATCTTGTCCGAATGCCGTGGTCAGAAAACAGATACCAGAGGACCCAAAAAACGCCAATAAAAAACAAGAGTTTCAAAAAGTTGGCTTACAAAAAAATTGAAAAAAAATACGACAAAAAATGGCTGACCATGCAGTTTGTAACCACAGTTCACTTTTTCAAATATTCTCAAGTTATCTTTTGATGGAAATTATGACATGGGTCACCCAGACGAGATTCACTCAGTATTAAACTAAAAAAAGTTTAAATTTGTGAAATATGCATTTGACGTGTTATCAAAGTTTGATATATCAGTCCTTGCAGTAAGCAGTCTTGTAATTGTGCAGTGATTACAAAGGATAAAATCGAAGTAACGAAGGATTAATCTTGTGAAAAATGCACTAAACTTCATGGAAATGGATGCTGAGGAGTCCACGCCCTTCATCTGCTTCAGCTACTGTGTGGTCATACCCTAAAACTGACCTTTGGTGGCGCCGAAGTGTAATTGAACAGGCGATGACAGCACTCAAAAGGGCACCAAAGCGTGGTAAGATTTCCTGATTTGTGAGGGGGTAACTTAAGACATATTTTCTGTTGAACCCGGCGGTCATTTTTACAACAGTGAACATATACGCATGAATTTTTGGAATTTGTAAAATTTAACTGATTTTGAGAATTTTTTGGTCCAAAATATTTTCAACTATTTAGGGAAGGCATCTGGGGATAAAAGCTACTTAAAATGATATGTCACTTGACTGAACTATCAGCCAAGTCAATAACTTCTAAGAACTGTAGATGTAGATTACTACATGTATATTCTCTCATATATAAAATTCGTGTCAGTAAGGGAACTACGTATATATACAAATTTAAAATTCCATTTCTGCATGTATGTATATGAAGTTATGAGTCCAGATCCGAATTTTTCTTCCCTTTTTTGCCCGTATGATTATTATTATTATATTTTTCATGGTATTGTGATTATGATTTGTACTGTTTTGTAAGTTACATGAGTAATTTACCTAGTAATTTATCCGAATTGAATTGAATTTGATTCTGTGGTTCTGTGAAAGTGGCTTAAATGGTATCACATATATATACGTTATATATGTATATTGTAAAAAACGTATATATAATACTTGCATGCATTATTAAATACTTTTTAAAAGCAAAGTATTTTTTGTCTTAATAATTACAGTGGAACCTCAGTTTACGAGCGTCACTGTCTACGAACACCAAATGTTGTTTCGCTTCACGAACGATGTCTCAGTTCACGAACACATGGAGCACATGCATATATAATGTCATGTACATTTAATACGATTAATATGGGTTATTGTATAAAGTCAGTTATAATGCAGAGCTAATTCAATAGCAGCACTTGTTCGAATGAAATTTAATTTGTATAAAATAAAACACTCTTCAAATAAATTACTTTTAGGGCCTGGAAAAATTTAATTGAAGTAGTTTTCGGCAAGATTAGTTTGATCGGTGGTCAATCAACCAATTCAAAAGTTATGGACAAATGTAGTTATCTCTTACAAAATTAAGGAGGGATTTTACACTTTTACAAAACTATGAGAAACCATTCTGAATATTCATTTTACGTGAGTTAAGCTTCAATTTTTGCCTTTATTAGTTTTCTGAAATGTAATTTTTAACTATGTTGCCCAAAGTGTTTTTTTGTTTATTCTTAACAAACTACACTTTAACTAATCCAACGATTTCCTTTCTGTATTATTTTCCACACATAAAGCCATAACATGGAACAGATTGTATTTTTTATTTGTCAGCCTTAATCGAATTGGTTAAATGCCTAATTTAATTCATATATTAAATTGGCTAGTGAATTTGCTGAAAATATACCATTTAAAACTGTTAATTAAAAATGATGTAATGCACATCAGTTGAAAAAAAAATTATCTTTAACAAATGAAAAGTTAAATTTATAAATTACGAGTGATGTAAATCATAATTCAAAAGTTGGATTTAATGTAGTTAAATGCTTTTCTTTTTCTACAAAATATGATTTGAGATTATGATTTCAGAAATTATATTCATTTACACTCATTTACAGTATTTTTCATTAATTGTTATGTTAAATTAATTTGAGGAGGATTTCAATCTTATATAAATACATTAAAAAAAATATGGTATTTAAGATTTAATTAAATTCCGATTAAATGAACCATTCATCAAAATCATATGAACCCTCATATGAATTTTTTTGCAGTATATTCACATATATATTCTGTACTTATGGGAAATGCAGGGACAAATTTAAAGCAACATTCAGCATGTTTTTCCAAAGCTTACATCGTTAGGTGGTCTATAATCACCCTCATGCATGTTTATATCCAATTGTATATTATTATACGAATAAAAAAACAAGCACAAAAAATTAGCACAATGGGACATTAAAACCGTATACTGGATTGGCCAATAAATTAAGTCTCTATATTTTTGAGAGCCATAAAAATGCGCTTAACTATTGACGTAAATGTGACAGTAAAAAATGTTTATTTAATATTTAAAAAAATAGTCGTTTTTTTTGTTCAAATATTTACAACTTAGGAACCATAAATAGGCAATAATTTATAAATATTTAGGCTCAATACCGACTAAACTAACACATTCATATTCCTTATGGTTAAGGGTTATAGAAAACAACAACAGTTTACAAAAAAAAAGCATTTGCTTAATGCAAAATTGAAATCGATGGTTACAACACAGGTTTTTATGCAATGGGTCCGTAATATAATGGGCACGTTTGAAAGGGTGAGTTTATAAATCATTAAAGAATACCGTAATTAGGTAGAGCAACAACAACAAAAAAAGACGAAGCCTATTTATATACATATCTTATCAGTTTCCCAAAAAGTAAACCTTTTTATGTTTTAGCAATCCCCCTAAAAACTAAAATTTTCCTCCTTCATTTAAAATGTATACAGACGCGATGGCGGTGAATTGACACCTGTGGCTACAGGTTAACATTTCGCTGCAGATAGGATGGCGCCAATTTTATATTTTCTATGATAATATAAATTACTCAGGCCTTTAGTCATGATCGTCATGTAGCTTCAAAACAAAAATAAAACCTATGATTTACGAACAAAATTCTGAAAACCGAAAAAATAAATCCTGTATCATCAAGTTTCTTTATAATACATGCATGTAAAAGTATTTTTTGTTTGAAAGACATGTCTTAGACATGTTTGTTCTTGAATATAATGCGTGTTAAAAGTAGCTACATTTGCAAAAACAACCAAGTCTTTGATTTCTTCAAGGTTCATAATTAATAAAAGTATTATTTATAATTCTCAAGTTGGTTCCTTCTCAAGGGACATTTTAGATGAAAAATTCAACATGTATTTACATCAGAATTCTCCAAATGGGTATAATTTTGATTAACGATCGATAAAACATTACACGATTATGCGTTAACTGGCTTATTTTGTAAATTCTCAAGTGTTGTTAAATAGTATAGTGTATATTATAGTCAATCATTGAAATTGAATCTTTTTGTAAATAAGATAAGAATTAATGAGTTCGTGGTTTATTCGCCAAAAAGATTTAATACAGATAAAAGTAGACGGTATTTCGCTTATGGTATTTATCATGTGTAATTTTCAAGTTTCTTATAAGAAATAGATGCATAATCAGCGTATTCTTCCACATGTTTTCAATAAGGAACACTTCCATGCTTTCAGCGCCCTCTAGTAACTTCCATCCCACTATATGAACAAACATGGCGCGGAAATGTTTAACCCCCCAAACCGAACTTACCGAAGTGATCATTCCCCCCTTCTCAATGAGCTGGACATAAAAATAGCCCTTCGTATGAATAGAAATACATAATGCGGATATCCATGTATATAGTGTCCGAAATGAACGAGTGCAAGTGCTGGTCAATAGCGAACAAATGAGTAACCGGATCCTCGCTATTGTTGCCGCCATTGAGATTGACTCAGGCATCTCCGAATACACAAACGTTTATTCAGCTGCAAGCTGTCACATTTTGAACGATCCATGTGTTGCACTATGTGTGGGGTCTTCCACAACTGCACTAACACTTCTTTTTTCCCTTTAAAAATACTCTTAATCCACGGCAAAAAGTTTGCCATATTACATCATTACCGTATACTTTTACGTGCGACGGCCATCTTTAATGATCTTTTTGAACCAATTTTTAATAAGAACGAATCTTACCGAACTTGAGTCAGGTTTCATAGCAATGGAATAAAGTGCAACAAATCAGGAATGAATAAATAATATGACTGGAAACAGGCGTTAGGCTAAACAATTAATTTCCTATAATCAACACTATAAGCTTCAAATAATAGAATTTTAAATCAGAACTCTGAATTTGGAACAGAATGCACGTGCAACGTTAAGTGCGCACATAAAGATATAGATATAGAACGCGCGTGCAGCTTACGCATGTGACTGCTTTTCATGTGCACGTAATCAATAAGCGACGGTCATCTGTTTGTACCAAATTGAAGGGTTCGTATTATAGAAACTATATTTAAAATGAAACAGAAATGCATAATATACTGTACTGTATACGTACATGGGACAGCTTTGTTTTTCATACACGTATGTAGTTCATGAAAGCACTATTTCCATATGTTCCGGGACAAAAAAAAATCATGAAAAATGTAGGAGATTATACGGGATACGTTCCAAAATTATGACATTTTGCAATTTCTTTTAAAATAAAACTTAATTTTTATTAGATTTAGACAGTTGGGGTAATGAATTTAGTTATTTGTTCTTGTTTTCGTCGCTTTTAAAAGGTCCTTAACTCAGATTGCATGATATTCAACATTGTCAATTTTCCTTTTAAAAATATGGCTCCTTTCAAAGATGGATATATTTTTATGAATAAGATAAAGTTCATTAAACACTAAGATAACACCAATCTTAGTGTTTAATAAACTTCCACTTTATATATATATATATATATAGATCGATATAAATACATATACACATAATGATGGCTTTTCCATGAAAACATTACGTACAACATCGGTTGTTTCTGATACTGTTCACACATTTTTCCTCGCGAATACCGATACCACGAAGAAGTAGAATTATAAATACCATGAATGTTGTAAATTATAACCAGTATGCTCGTATATCAAAACGTTTCAAAACAACTAAAATACATCGAGTCGACGTATACCCAAATATTGCATACAGGGTTCCCACACAAATAAAATATTCAACTTCCCTGACTTTTCCAGGTTTTAAAACAAATTTCACTAACCAGCTTCACCAACAAAAACTGCTATATAGCTAAAGATTAAAGCAGAAACATCGGATTTTTAATCCTGATAAATGCAATTTGACATACAGAAAAATTGCAGTTTTACCATTAATAGTGGGCGTTCTATATATTAAGTATAATGACTTCTACCTTCATTCTTTCCATATATGGTGTCCACAGTCCAGCAAACCAACTTAAAGTGTTTAAAGTTCAGCAATTTCCATATTGAATTTCCCTGACTTTTCCAAATATTACATTTATCCCTGACTTCTGCCTGTCTTTTCCAGGTCATTCCAATTTCCCTGACAATTCCAGGTTTTCCAGGTCTGGGGCAACCCTGGAATATTGTCAGGCGGAATTATCAGTTTTCATGAACAAAACGATCATTTTGATGAATTTATATGTTCAGTGAATGTCAGCCCACATGGAACAGAAATGCATTTACAATGATTTGCAATGCATTTAAAATACATATAGATTGTGACACCGAAAAGGCATTTCTAAACATGTATTTAAAAATGCGTTTTGAAATATATTTTGAAATGCATTTTAAGAAATATATTTCTATAAACGCATTTACAAATGTATTTCAAAATACATTCAAAATACATTTTGAAATGCATTTCAGTGTCTCAATCTATATGCATTTCTTTTCCATGTGGGCTAGTGTATCTTAATTTACTTTTAATTGACGGGTAAGAGAGCTACGCAAATAACCATGTATTTTCTGCAATCTTTGTATACACATAAGTCCAGATATAAAGGAGGACGTCGGACCCTTGGGTGTCCCAATTTCTTATAAAAGTTCATCCGTTTCATCCGCATTATGTATCTTTCCCCCATGCACAACAAATGGTTAGGTTTATGTTACTTATTGTTATAACTCCGAATCCCTCTCACAGAAGAGTATACGGTTACAATAAGGCGTTATTACGTTAAAGGGCGTCAAGAAAACGTTCGTATATGAAACTCAAAAGCTGAGTCTGGAGTCGGAAGTGACGTGTTCAGTCACACGTGACGACGGTGCGCCACCAACCCGTGGGTGCAGGAAGCACAATAGGAGGGTAAATTCCGTCAAATTAGGATCCAACTCGTTGGACTCGAGTGTTTTGTCAACGATACAACGGCAACAGTAGGATTAAATGAAAAGAGACGCACGCTTCACTAAGCAAATCCTAAACAAATCCTCAGAATGCTTAACCACACAAGGAACAGATAAGGCTTTTGCATGAACAATTGCGCACAAAAAGATGCATCAATGGACTCGGGACTGTATATACATATATCGGTGCATACATTACACCGGAAGGAACAGGGAAGAACACGGAAGTGGCCCTACACACGTGTGAACCCTAGATATACATGCAAGATGAGCCGAGGATGGGCTGCAAGCAGGTGGTTGTTCAATTGGAATTGGGGTACATGGACCCATCCATGGAGGAACAGTCTTATATTGTATCAAATTCCGTAGCTTTTGATGATTCTTCACGAAATTTAAGAACCTTGAGCAATTGGAGGTTGTTTTGTTAAGCCAAGATGATCTGTGGCACTACATCATACGATGTATGTCCCCTTGCCAGCCATCTTGGTTTTACATAAAAATAATCAAAGATAATGCACCCAAAATTTCTGAAAAATTTAAAAATCCAATATTTTGGATAGATTTTGCATTAATAAGCGTCTATACTGTTGTATATATCCACTTTAAATCCATCGATTCCACGTTGGAAAAAAATCTTAAATCTGCACTCGGAGTTATTGCATCCCATTAAATAGCTGTTCGTTGTGACGTCATACGTGCAAATTTTATTTTACTAGATCTAGCATGAAAGCTTTGAATGGCTGAAGAAAAACGTTATTTAATAAAAATGTTCAAGATGTTAATAAATAGAACAGATCAAGATTTCTGACTGGAATTTAGAAGATGATGGAAATGGGATCTAGTAATTGACAATTTGAAAATTTTAGCCATAATTTCGTAAATCAGAATTGAGAATCCTCTTTCACAACAACATTGCATGTGCACTGTTATTTGCATACTTAAAATTCCAAAATTCCCAGTAAAATACAAACTAATCCATCTAATCTGCATGGTTTTCCAAATTCATGCTGCCTCTTGATAGGGCCAATGGAACTGCATACATTTAAAACGCATACGACTACATACCAATATACAAATGCTAAAAAGCTAATAGTATATGGTAAGTGCAAAAGAATCAAGCAAAAAAGGCTTAATTTTTTTCATTAATAAAAATAAAGCCTAATCCATCAAATGATGCAATCTGTACACTCCAAATTTCACGCTAAACTTGCTTGAAATCTCAAAGCATGAAGGACACACTCATATGGGTCACACTGTATATACCTTATCTTTAATGCATATACGAATATAGACCAGGTTTTCCATATTTCAATTAAAAGCCTATGTAGGTTCTTGAAAGATTCATTGATGAATTATGCCCTCCAGTGGTATAAATGGTGCCATATTCTATATGTGTCCTCAATGATTTACTAGAATTGATTTGAAGGTTTAATGGTAGCAAAAATGTTTCTTTTTATTCACATTGCAATGCATGAAGTCCATCCACAATGCACTATTTTCATCACAACATATAGGTTATATGCCGTGGCAAAGAGATCCCGTTAGAAATTAGATGGAAAAAACCCTCAAACAAATACAGCACTTCGCATTAAGTATACACTACAGCATTGTTTAAGAAGGGTGGTATACATAATCCTCTACATGTAACAACATACTATAGTTATAAATATATACAGTGACTCAAGAAGGCAAATTTGTATCAAGGTTCCGTACTCAATTATACCGTTTGAAAATAGAATTACATTTGATTTAGTTTTTATCTAATCTCCAATTAAATCTAATTCTAAATACGTGTGCTTATTGAGAAAAATCACAAAGGGTCCTAAAAGTCAGTTTCATCAACTTTAAATTCGGTTTACTCACTGACTCAAAGTATACATATACACCCATACCTCGCTTTACGGCCTAGATACGATCTGAAAAAGTTGGCCGTAAAGCGAAAAAGCCGTATAACGAATCAATTTTTTTATGCATTGTGATTTTCAATTTTCTCCCTTCTTAAACGAAGTGAAACCCATAAGTGGTTTATTGTTAGCCAAATCTTATTTTTTTTTTGCAAATTGGGGTAACATCACACTTTTTGCCCACTTTCTTGAATTACAGCATTTTTGTTGTTGCCGTATAACGAAACATTGTGGGCCGTAAATCGAAAAAGTGCCATAATTAAAAAAAGGCCGTTATAGTGAAATGCCGTATAGCGAGGTATAGGTGTCAGCTGGTGATTAAACCGAAATTATAAAGTTGATGGAACTGGCATTGGTTGATGGATGGTTGATGGAAGGGGGTATAATCATGGATTAACATCGGAAACATTTATTTATAATCGCAGATTAAATTTGCCCTAGGCTTTTGCTACTCCAACGAATACACTTCAAATGTGATGGCATTTATGGAATATTTAATTTTTCATATTGATGCAAAACACGTTTAAATAACATGTTCAAAACAACCGAGTTTTAAAAACTAAGGTTTATATATTGCAATATGTCCTTTCTCAACATCATACAGATCTCGTTCTCCAAAAGTCATCTCATTTTATACCAAGCTCATCATCAAATTTTCCAAATCCCCCACAAATGACATTTTGTTGAAAATGCACATTATTGAGCATGTATTAAATCGGACGTTTTCTAAACAGTAAATGCTGAATTTTACTCAAATTTGAAGTATATTTTACAGAAATGCAAGTCCAACCCACCCAATGGCCCAATATGGCGCTTCGCCCGCCTATGCCAGCGCCCCAGACGGCCGTTTCGTCGACATCACGCTTCGGCCGTCCGAACCTCCGTTGAGGCGGCCTGGAGCCGCATTGTCGAGTCTGTTATCTGAAATGGCGGTCACGTGAGAGTAAAAGTACGCCCCTTAGCCAAACTTCCGCCAATGAGAGCGAGGCGTTCACACCACGGTGGCGCCGCACTCGGCTCTCAATGGCTTTTTGCAGGTGCGAGCAAACAGGCGGCGCGATGCATGCCGGGAAGAGGGGTGAAGGCAATGAACGACCGCCAAAAGCCATCAGCGGAAGTACAACGATGGTGGCGCCATCCGGAGGACCAAACAGGAAGCGCCACCTATCTTTGGCGCTTTTTTTTGTTTTGGGAGATTACTCCAGTCGAAGGAAAACTATAATACTATTTTATCATTTATCATATAAATATATTTGGATTTTCAGAAATTTGTGGGGCACCTGCTTATGTACTTTTTCTGCATTAGCTATGGGTCCTTGAAGAGAAAGTTATTCAAATTTAAACTTTATTATTATTAACCCCCACCCAAGACTGTATATCTGATCACATTGCAGGGGGGATGATCACATTTCGGGAAGGATATGGTCCAAAAATCGCTGAAAATTGGCGGATTCGGGTTGAAATCTGTGAAATTTATTGGATTTCGGGGGAAGGGGGGATATATTCCCCCCATATATACGGCCTCGCCCCCACCCCTCTTTACCCTGTCCACATTGTGTCCATTTTAACCCAGACAACACTCTCCTCAGGACGTCCTTAATATTATTGGAAAGTAGGGTATCCAGAAAATGTTGGAACATACAAAGGCGCATCTTATAAATTTCCAAGCACCCTCAACGACATTTTCCCATATTTTTCTGATTAACGTAAGTCTCCTGACTTCGAAGGGAAATTTCAGCATAAAATTGGTGTATAACACAAAGTTAGGCATAATTCCCGACTTTTCCGAAGTTTTAAAAATCCAAGTAAATTTGGGACTGGGGACACATTTCTTCCGGTGTCCATTTCCCCTTTTCACTGACTTTTAAAACTCAAACATGAAATCCAAAAACCGAAAGAGACCATCATTAGTGGACGTCCATAATGTCTTCCCCTCCTTCCCCCCCCCCCTCGTCCACTTGCCAGCAGACCCCAACACCTCTTGAGGACGTCCTTTTTGAATGGCCCCTTGGCGTCTTTCGTATTGATGCTTTATGTAAGGGGTCGCGTTTAGATGATTTGTGCTCATAAACAGCATGTGTAAGTTTTTTTATTGGAACCACCAAAATTTCAATCCTATAGTGTAGAAGGATAACTATATTTTTTGGAGATTTTAAGCCACTCGTCTCAAGTAATTTTCGAGCTACTTCACGCTCGTTCTACAATAAATTCAGTGAATTTCACTTAATTTACTCAGGTGGTTGTTCTTCATTAAGATGTGCCCCAAATAAACAACAAGTTAAACGCTAAGGGGTCAAAGAACTATGAACTGTTTCTATATAACACTTGTGAAATATAGAATTGGTGAGCTAAGGTACCGGACAGGCCGGAACCATGGTGCCAGATAGGAGAGTGGGTCGCCTCTCCATTGATCAGTGGTCCGGCGGTGGTCAATCGCGACAGTCGCCCGAGGCCAAGTGGCTTATCTCGGCCCAGTCCGGCCCTGAACAACGGGGACCCTCGCCAGACCAATTGGGTCCTACTGATTGCCTTCTAATTGGGGTCCACCATAAACAAGCGTGCACGTGCAAGCAATTGACCCCTGCTAAAGGCCACTCCCTTCTTCTGATTCTCCGTATTACAGAAATATATACATCTTATATCATAAATTCCTCGTTCGCGGTCAAGCAGTCTCATTGAACCTATGACATCACCACTACAATAAGCTGCACGTGCGTTCTATCGTTTTGCACGCGAGTTCTATGCCGTTCTGCACGTGCGCATGCATTTTGTTCCAAATTCGGTATTCTGGTACAAAATTCAATTATTAGAAGCTTATACAGTGTTAATTAAAGGCAATTGTTTACGCTAACGCCTGTTTTCAGTCATATTATTCATTCCTGGTTTGTTACATGGCGCGGTCGAAAAACTCCTTGAAGAATACCACGACACCACTTCCGTGACTTCCAGAATAAGCTGATAAACGGAAACTACGCCAAAATATAACGGTAGATATTCAACGTTTGTGTTCTACATTTGAATTCGCCACCTATACAGGTGTTCCAACGTTCAAACATTTAAATATTGCACGTGCATTCTGATTTAAAATTCTATCATTACAAGCCATACAATGTTAATTAAAGGCAGTTTTATAATAGTCTTCATTCCTGGTTTGTTACACCAGCAATGCCACGATTCCCAACTATATGTGCCATATCTAATTTTTGTCCATTCGGATGATATTACGTCACTCGATCGCGATGAAATGGTAGGGGGAAACACTAGCGTCTACTGCACTAACCATGTGCGTATACATACAATTTGAGGGAGTTCATAAATTTCCAGATATAATTTCCCATACAATTTGGGCCACGTGTCTACGTCTATTAATATCGCGTATTCATATACTTGGACCTAACTCGCGTGATCAACGTTTTTGTCTTCGTCGTGAGGGGTTATATACGTTCTATAACTTCTATGGTGTATACATTACGAACACTGAGTGCTCAACATGGAAGCGAGCAGCGACCCCCAACGAAGAAGAAAAGCGAGGGGGCGCTGCGTGCATTAGGGGGGAATTAAAATGATCAATGCGTTCGATACAAAAAAAAATTAGTTCTTCTTGCAAAAAATCAAATGGATTCTTAACCAGAAAAGCGCCCTCTTACGGTGATATCCCCGCATGGGTACATCACAATGATCAAGATTGAATGGAGGCTGGGTCACTCATAGACCATTGGTCAGCTGGTAAATTTATATTCTAGGCTACTGTATCTTTTAATTCAATGTTTTCTTCGTAGCAAAAATCATGCAACTGGTTACAGGAAACATTGCTGAAAAATCAAGATCTACAGAGGGATTCCGAGCAACCCAAGCGCCAAAGTATAGCGAGATGGTCGTTAATATATT
>JAQGAE010001252.1:0-24556 GCA_034696685.1 Julus scandinavius
TTAGGATGACTTTAGAGGTATAAAATGGGCCTAATCCCAACCGTTATAAGACAAGTTATCCATCACAGTACTTCGACATCCTACATGGTTAGGATAACGTGAAATGCCTAAATGGACAGTTTAACTAAACCCAACCGTTATAAGGTTTAGTCATCTCAGTACTTCGACTCCGTGTATGGTTAGGATGACTTTAGAGGTACAATCCTAATCCCAACTGTTTTAGATGCCTAATAAAACAGTGAACTAATATCCCAACCATTATAAGGTTTAGTCCTCGCAGTACTTCGAATCCATATGTGGTTAGGATGACTTTAGAGGTATAAAATGGGCCTAATCCCAACCGTTATAAGACAAGTTATCCATCACAGTACTTCGACTCCCTACATGGTTAGGATAACGTGAAATGCCTAAATGGACAGTTTAACTAATACCAACCGTTATAAGAAGTTAAGTCATGCATGGTTGGGATAAATGGGACCCCATGTATGGTTAGGATGCCTTTGGAGGTACAAAATGGGCCTAATCCCAACTGTTATAGATGCTTAATGAAACAAAAAAAAAATATCCCAACCGTTATAAGACAAGTTTTCCAAAACGACAAGGCTGACACCTTGTGTGGTTAGACAGACCTTTAGATGCCTAAATGGACAGTTTAACTAATCCCAACCGTTATAAGACCTCATTAAATGCGGGCGTTTGTGGTTTAGCGACTGGGGTGAGGGCGCTGCGGGTGGCCCTTGAGACCGGAAAAAGCCGTCACTTCCGGTATAATTAATGAAGAAACCGTTCAAAAAACGACTGAGTTTGATTAATGAACTTTTTTTTCCTCCTTCTGATTATCCAAATGATGTCTCTCTCTCTCGTTAGTTAGGATCATGTGCGTTACTTTTTTTGTTTGTGGTTAATCATTAATTAAGACGCGCATTTTCACTTTTTGATTTTTTGACAGTGGCGCCTCAACGGGAAAAAATAGCACGAAATTTCTTATTTTTTCTCAATGAAAAATCAAAAATTTTGACAAACGGCGGCCATTTCTCACACAATGTTAATGGAACGAGGGTCGAAGGTTAAATTCGAAAAAAGCGCCCTCTACACCACAACCTTTTTACCCTAGCATTTTTCTTACATGTTCTATTTCAATATTTACTCTTTTTCAAACGTTCTAATTCACTTTACACTCCTCTCCTTTCAAACGTTCTAATTGACTTCAAACTCTTTTCAAACGTTCTAATTCACTTTACACTCTTTTTAGACGTTCTAATTAACTTCAAACTATTTTTAGACGTTCTAATTCACTTTACACTCTTTTTATACGTTCTAATTCACTTTACACTTTTTAAGCGCGTTCTGATTCACTTTACACTCCTTTCAAGATGTTCCAATTCACTTTACAACTTTTTCAGACGTTCTAATTCACTTTACACTCTTTTTAAGATGTTCTAATTCACTTTACACTATTTTTAAGATGTTCTAATTCACTTTACACTATTTTTAAACATTCTAATTCACTTCAAACTCTTTTTAGACGTTCTAATTCACTTTACACTTTTTTAGACGTTCTAATTCAATTCAAACTCGCTTTTTAAACATTCTAATTCACTTTAAACTCTTTTTAACGTTCTAATTCACTTGAAACTATTTTTAAACGTTCTAATTCACTTAAAACTATTTTTAGACGTTCTAATTCACCTCCAACTCTTTTTAGACGTTCTAATTCACTTTACACTATTTTTAAACGTTTTAATTCACTTTAAACTATTTTTAGACGTTCTATTTGACTTTACGGCATCATGGATTTAGATTTTAACTATAATGGGACCATTTGTTGACGAAAATCCAACTAAAAATTGTGGTTCATATGTGCGCTACAGATGGCGCTGCCTTCGAATACAGCGCCACCTATATCGAGTGAGTGTGAGTTTAGGTGAAAGGTCGTTGGTAACACAATCTGCATATATCTTTAATTTCCATTAACGCCTGGAGATTTTAATAATTAAAAGTGTGGATTTCTGACGTAGGCGAAACAAGTTTTTTTTAGTGATTTGGAAGCGAGAGGTCGAAGGTTAATGAAACCGAATCCGACGAAATTTTAAGTGGTCCGTGAACGTTCCTCGTGCCCTTCTTTTTAAAAACGTATTCCATATCACTATCTTCGAGTAAACTCACTAAATTTATGCTCTGATTCACGCCTTAATTTTCAACGAAATTACGAGAAAATTATTAAAAGAAACTCCATTCAGGAGAAAACAGCGTGATTTTGCTAAACGCAGAATGGCACGCGAGAGCGCATTGGGTCGTTACAGGTGCCTTGAAGTGTGTAGAATTTACACTAATTAAATCCTTCCATTTCACTCACTTTTCCTGCTCTAATTTTAACCCTATCATTCTTTTTAAAAGTTCCATTTCAATTTTTACTCTTTTTTTAAACGTTCTAATTCACTTTACAAACTTTTCAGACGTTTTAAGTCACTTTAAACCATTTTTAGACGTTCCATTTTACTTTGCAACGTTTTTAAACTTTCTAATTCACTTTACACTCTCTTCTAGACGTTCTAATTCACTTTACAAACTTTTCAGACGTTCCAAGTCACTTTGGACTATTTTTAGACGTTCCATTTAACTTTACAGCGTTTTTAAACTTTCTAATTCACTTTACACTTTTTAAGCGCGTTCTGATTCACTTTACATTCTTTTTAAGACGTTCTAATTCACTTAACACTTTTTAGACGTCTATTTCACTTTACAAACTTTTTAGACGTTCTAATTCACTTTACACTCTTTTCAGACGTTCCAATCGAGTTCCAACTCAAAGAAAACGCGTTCTTTTTTTTCATTTTAAAGAATCGTTCGTTTTAAACATTCTATTTAGCCGGTCATTCCATTTCAATTGTGTTCTTTTTTCGTCTTCTATTTTTCATTGCGCGTTCTCTTTTTAAGCGTTCCATATCACTTCACAATGTACATTTGTTTCCTTTTTACATCGCGTTTAGTTACGATATTTGTGATCGTTTCTTAAATATTTTTTTAAAAAATTGTTCATGGTTGAATCGTGGTTTAAATGGTTTTATAAACGCCGGTTAGCGTTAACAGGCGATTAAAAATGTGGTTTAACAACATTATATGGCGTTCTTAAGTCCCGCTTTAATTAACGTCGTTTAAGATTCGTCAAGAGAAACTAAAACAAAAAATATATATATAAAAAAATGATGGCGCCATTAATTCGTTAACAAACACGAAAGGCCTAAATACCAAAAAAAAAAAAAAAAAAAAAAAAAAGGCCTACTTTAAATATTGTGTTCGATCACACTGCTCTATATAAAGTAGTGAGCATTTTAGTGACATCCTTGAGAGGAGTTAAGATGGCTTCTTATCTAGACTCATCTTAAACGCTAGAAATGCGAGACAACTCAAGCAACGCCATTAAAAAAACAACAACAAAAAAATAGGCCTTTAACCGATGATGAGTATCTAGTTACGAAAACGGACGCCAGGCGGAAATAGTGTTGCACGTGCAGAGCGTGTTCTTATTCATCATCATCATCATCATCATCCATCTCTTTTTATTTGTTTTCATTTCGCCATTATTCGTCTTATTACACACTTTTTTTTATGTTTTTTTAAAAAAGTTCATATTTTTCAAACTTCCACCCCTTTTTTCCCGTGTTATTTCAATGGCTCTTCCCGCATGGACTCGCCCAATTAAAGCACGCCCTCTTCACACCCAGAACCGCTACGGATGGCGCTGCGGTCGCCCACCGAGACATTCGATATTCGGCGTTTCCTGTTTCGGGCCAATTAAAAATGGCGACCTCTGTTCTATTTCACTTTTTTTATTTTCTTTTTCTGATAAACCTTCAAAAATAAGACATCTCTCGGATAATAGGGCCACTTTATGTTCCCCTATGTGTTAAAAACATGTAAAATGCCATACATTAGGTTAAAAACATAAAATGCCAAGTACATGGTTAAAACATGTAAAATGCCATACATTATGTTAAAAACATGTAAAATGTCATACATTATGTTAAAAACATGTAAAATGCCAAATACATGGTTAAAAACATGTAAAATACCATACATCAGGTTTAAAACATGTAAAATGCCAAATATATGGTTAGCACATGTAAAATGCCAAAAACATGTAAAATGCCACATATATGGTTGACACGTGTAAAATGCCAAATATATGGTTAAAAACATGTAAAATGCCATATTTACGGTTCATATTTATGGTTAAAACATGTAAAATCGCCCAATTATTGGTTAAAAATATAAAATTCTATATTTATAGTTAAAAACATGTAAAATGCCATATACATGATTAAAAACATGTCTGGCCATATTGATGGTGATGCATCGTCATGTGATGTACGTGTAATTTGCGCACGCGCGTACCATATGTTATCATCGACAGCCGCCAGGGCGCAGGGGTTCCCAAGATAGCCATCAGAAGGGAAACGCTATTTGCACGTTAGAGTCCCGTTCACCGCATGAGGTCGCCATATCCCTCTCAATTTATGCCCTTATCTCGAGCACCAGGGGGCGTCCCGAGCAGCAACATTCGAACGATGATGCTATCGGACCTTCTGCTCTTTTTCACCTGCCCCATATTTCAAGGACTTTTACACGACGCATGCGCACAAACACGGAACATTTATACATGTGGACATGTACGGAGATTGGAATAAAATTCATTCCACGGCTACGTTTTACTAAATTCAGAACACGGAATATAGATTACACAATTTTAAAAAAGAATGTTTAAGTTCTAAATCACTAGAATTCGAACGAAAAATAGATGAAAAAAAAAGAACGCCTTTTTAAAAAAAAAAAAAAAAAAAGAACAAAATGAGATAAAAATACAGAATATAGAATACAGAACTTTAAAAAAAGAATGTTTACGTTCTAAATCACTAGAATTCGAACGAAAAATAGAGAAAAAAAAGAACGCCTTTTTAAAAAAAAAAAAAAAAAGAACAAAATGAGATAAAATACAGAATATAGAATACAGAACTTTAAAAAAAGAATGTTTACGTTCTAAATCACTAGAAATCGAACAAAAGACAGGAAAAAAGAACGCCTTCTTTAAAAAAAAAAAAGAACTAAAAATTGAGAAAAATTAACTTAAAAAATGAAGAAAGTTTGAAGAAAACACTTTGAAATAAATTGGTGAAATTAAGTATTTTGGGGGTTAAATTGTTCGCAGTTGAACAGGACGCCCCCTGGGGTCGATAGGGATCCCTAACGGAAGTATCGTCGCGTGGCGCCCCCTGTGGTGGCGTGGGTTATCGGGAGCATCGTGTACAAGTTGGCAAGAGGTCAAAGGGCGCCCTCTGGATGCTCACTCGTTTTTTATGGGTTCGAAAACCCCGAGGGTTCAAAACCCACATCAAAAAACACGTTCATTTTAAGAATATTTTAACATTTTAAGTTTTACATTTGGGGAAAATGTCCATATTTGAGACATGTCAGAAATTGGATAATTTTTACATGACTTTGGCAAAAAATGCATCGGAGGTCCATGTATGACGCTGTTACTTCTGGCTACTACATGCCCATATATGGATTTACATTCCACTACATGTCCATATATGACCCTACAGTTTAGAAATCAGTTTAGAAATCGCTTTTTCATCTAGGATTAAAGCCATCCCAAAATCAGTTCGTTAAAAAATCGAAAAAAGTTTGAATAAAACTAACTTTTTTTAAAAAACAAATTTGACTGAAATTAGGGAACTGGATATAGTCATGAAATGGATTTCATCCTAGCTGAAATCAGTTTAGAAATCACTTTTTCATCTAGGATTAAATCCATTCCAAAAATCAGTTCGTTAAAAAATTGAAGAAAGTTTGAATAAAACTAACTTTTTTTAAAACAAATTTGACTGAAATTAGGGAACTGGATATAGTCATGAAATGGATTTCATCCTAGTTGAAATCCATTCCAAAATCAGTTCATTAAAAAATCGAGGAAAGTTTGACTAAAAGTAACTTTTCTTTTACTGACTTTAGGACATCATAGATATGGTCATGAAATGGATTTCACCCTAGCTGAAATCAGTTTAGAAATCGCTTTTTCAACTAGGATTAAATCCATCCCAAAATCAGTTCGTTAAAAAATTGAAGAAAGTTTAAATAAAACTAACTTTTTTTTAAAACAAATTTGGCTTAATTTAGGACATCAGATATGGTCATGAAATGGATTTCACCCTAGCTGAAATCAGTTTAGAAATCGGTTTTTCAACTAGGATGAAAGTCATTCCATAATCAATTCATTAAAAAATCGAAGAAAGTTTGAATAAAACTTAACTTTTTTTTAAAACAAATTTCACTGAAATTAGGGAACTGGATATAGTCATGAAATGGATTTCATCCTAGCTGAAACGTGAAAAATAGTAGAAATTGAAAAAGGTGTCTAAAACTCATGCATTTTTAATATTTGTTTCGTGTTTTTTTTTTCCAAAAATCTTCCCCCTTGTTTTTTAAATATTTTTATCACCCTTCATTTCCCCTTCTTTTTTTTTAATGCCCCATTTGCAATTCCCTCTTTTATTATTCTTATTAATTCGTATTTTTTTGTCATTTGGAACCTCAGGTGTCTGCGTTCTTTTTAATGCCGCCATTCGTATGAATGGAATTGGCAGGCGCACTTCCGGCGCGGGTGGACGAAGCGCCTCCCCGCGGGCAGACACGTGCCTCCAAAAACATACATTTACATTTGCACTTTTTATCGTGTTTTTATAGCAAATTTGCAGTTGAATGGATTTTAACCTAGCTGAAATCCATTTCGTGACCGAAGCTAGAATTACGTATACATATAGGGGGGAGTGGAAAGCATGGAGACATGGGGTAAGATGAGACGGTGACATTATTAAATACTTGTATCGTCGATATTGGCTCGATGTTTAATCCGAATAAGATTTCATCCTAGCTGAAATCCATTTCGTGACCGAAGCTAGAATTTCGTATACATATAGGGGGAGTGGGGAGCATGGAGACGTGGGGTAAGATGAGACGGTGACATTATTAAATACTTGTATCGTCGATATTGGCTCGATGTTTAATCCGAATAAGATTTCATCCTAGCTGAAATCCATTTCGTGACCGAAGCTAGAATTACGTATACATATAGGGGGGAGTGGGGAGTATGGAGACGTGAGGTAAGATGAGACAGTGACAATAGTCTTATCGTTGATATGTAGCTAATAAATGGTGTACAAATTGGTCACGAAACGGATTTCATCCTAGCTGAAATCGCTTTTCTGGGGGTAATTTCCGACACCTATCTTTATCGAGTGACTTCAATGACCCTCGAATGTCCTGTTTAGCACACAATGGAGTCTCGAACCCCCTCCACCCGCTACAACAATGCGCCCTCTGTGGAGGGACAGGGTCAACCACCCGACAGGGGGCGCTGCTACGCGTCTAGGTAGCCAAAGCGAAGTTTTTGTTTGTTGACATTATTTAACGTCGCTACCGGCGGAAGTAAACTCTTTGAAAATTAGTTAAAATGTTGAGTTTATTTCAAAAGACTTTTTGGTCACCCTGTACGATAATAAACGTAAGCGAACAGCGCCGGTGTCGCCATCTAGCGAGCGAATAACGCAACTCGCTGCCAAGTTGCAAAAAAATGCCGAGAGGTGGCGCCACGGTACGGGCTAACGTACAGGGTGTCCGGAAAATTGAGGGGAAGAGGTAAAAATTACACGGTGACCACAAAGTTGAATTTTAAGGGATTTCACATCAGTTACTAGATGCCATTTTACAGATTGTGGGTTGAAAAAGGCCTAAATCAGGGAATTATTACAAGGAAATCGAAAATTAGATTTAATACAGGGTGCCCAAAAGAGTGAGGCTTTACAGGTTGCCCAAAAATATTCTAATTTTACAGGGTGTACAAAAGAACCAAAATTTTACAGGGTGCCCAAAAGCAGACAATTTCATTGGGTGTCCAAAAAGAGTGCAGTATTACAGGGTGTTCAAAATATGAAACATTTTACAGGGTGTCCATAAGAATGTGATTTTACAGGGTGCCCAAAAAGATATAAATTGTACAAGGTGTCATAAAAGATGCACTTTTACAGGGTGCCCAAAAGCAGACAATTTCAAAGGGTGTCCAAAAAGAGTGCAGTATTACAGGGTGTCCAAAAGAATGTGATTTTACAGAGTGCCCAAAAAGATATAAATTGTACAAGGTGTCCGAAAAGATGCAGTTTTACAGGGTGCCCAAAAGAATACGATTTTGCAGGGTGTCCAAAAGAAGAAACATTTTACAGGGTGCTCAAAAGCAGACAATTTTATACGGTGCCCGAAAGGATGCAGTTTTACAGGTTGCCCAAAAAGAGCGCAGTATTACAGGGTGTTCAAAATAAGGGTAATTTTACAGGGTGTCCCAAAGAACGAATTTTACAGGGTGCCCAAAAAGATATAAATTGTATAAGGAGTCTAAAAGAATGCAGTTGTACAGGGTGTCCAAAAAGATGTAAATTTTACAAGGTGTCCAAAAGAAGGCAGCATTACAGATTGTCCAAATTAATTATTACAGGGTATCCAAAAAGATGAAGCATTACATGGTATTCAAAATAAGGTAATTTTACAGGGTGCTCGAAATAGTGCAGTTCTACAGGGTGCCCAAAACAAGGTAATTCTACAGAGTGTCCAATTGTCACCTGATGCACGGCCATAGAATTTCATACAGAGTGCCACACAATTGAAACCATTCAATAATAAGTTAAATATTGACCTAATTAACCGAGTAATTGTTTAATTGGGACAAAATTGTTTTTTTTTGTATAGACGCAAGTGCAGTAAAAATAATGTCCTAATTTCGTATTTGGCGCTTTTTCTCGTTTCGGGATGCTGCCGTTGGATGGCGCCACCGTTCATTTGCCAGCACTAGAGCCTGGGTGGGCCTTTCTGGGTGGCCCCCCCACACATTTTACCCTTCTTTCGCGCCCCCTATTGTTATCAAGGGGGTAAAATAAAAGTAGCAAAAAAATTGAAACCCCTTTTCAAGGAGTTTTTTATGCGTTCTTAGCCCACATTCCTAAGGTGAAAATGAAACTGAAATGGCCGCTAGGGGGCGCCACACAAACGCGCGCATTGACCCTACTGATTTACCCCTTCGCCAATAAAATGAGAGATGGGTTGCACCGTGGTTAGTTACCTAAATGGGGGTTTATGAGACAATAAAGATGGCGGATCTCTTGTCACGCTCTCCTGACCTTTGACCCCAAAAGACCCTTCACCTGAACTCGCGGTGCAAAGTGTGTGTGTGTTCCACAAAAATATCAGCCATTTCTTAATCTTATCTTCGACCGAAGTTCGAAACCGTTTTATTCCTCCCTGTTTTAAATATTCAATCTCCCCTACTTTTGTTGCTACAGTGCAAAGCTTCAAGAAGATCAAGAAGATTTAGACGCTAAGCGCAGAGTGGCACATTAGTGACTATTGGAGACATCCGGTAGAAAGAAGTAAAAAGATTGCCCACAACAACCTATCTGCACTGCACAATACAACACTACACTACTCCACAATTCACTGCACTGCACCTACACAACAACAACTACACTACAACTTGACTACACGTGCATTGCACCTACACTTCACTTCAAACCACCTACAATTCACTACACTGCACTGCATCTACACTGCAACACACCACACCTACACTTGACAACAACACACTACACTACACCACACCTAAACTTCACTACAACACACTACACTACATCTACACTTCACTACAACACACCACACCTAAACTTGACTACACGTCTGTTCCAATTGCACCTACACAACCACACTCCACACCTACACTACACCACACCTACACTACACTTCACTACAACACACCACACCTAAACTTGACTAGACGTCTGTTCCAATTGCACCTACACAACAACACTCCACACCTACACTACAACCCACCTATAATTCACTACACTGCACTGCACCTACACTACACACCACACCTAAACTTCACTACAACACCTACACTACACTACACCACACCTAAACTTGACTACACGTCCGTTCCAATTGCACCTACACAACAACACTCCACACCTACACTACACTACAACTTGACTACACGTGCACTGCACCTACACTTCAACCCCCCCTATAATTTACTACACTGCACTGCATCTACACTACACGACACCACACCTACACTTCACAACTACAACACTCCACACCTACACTACACTGCACCTACACTACATGTGCACTGCACTAAATTACAGTTGCACTGCACCTACATTTCAATTGCAGCTACACTTCACTACACCAAAGCTGCACAGATCACCCCCTCCTCCATCCCCTACTTCCGCTCTGATCCCCATCCCTCCTCGTTGGTGTTTCCAGCAGTCGTTTGTAGATGGCGCCACCGACGAGCGACTGCTTCTCAGTCTGTTTATTTTTTTTTAAGAATGAATTTTCCCCTACTTTTTGTCGTCGGAATTCGGGTGGCTTTTTTTTTTCTTCTCTCTCTCCCGCATAACAAGAGCGCGGCGCTAGAGTTGCAAAGTGTGGGCGGGAGGAGAGGCTTTTGGTCACGGCTAAGGTCACATAGCGTCGGAGTCAATGACTTCCCTTCTTCCCTTCAGCGCGCAGCGACACACGACGGACGAAAAGTGCAGTTACTCGCAGAGTGGCACGCGCGCGCTCATTGGCTATAAAAAGTACATTAACGCATATCTTTACATAAGAGTATATACACAGCATGGTCATCAATAGGCGGTATCCACATTAACAAATTGGCTATTTTCAGCCCTTTTAATGACCATAAATAGAATATATTCATGCATGTTCTAAATTTAGCCCTTTTACGATACTATTTATAACCACATAGGTGTCTTTACAGATCACATTTACCTTTTAAAAGGCATATGACACAGGCACTAGACTATCGCGATGTCGTCCATGGTTGCAGCGCCACCGCGCGTCGGAATTGGGTTGAACCGCATTCCTCGCACTAAGGGTTAACGAGTTGACGACACGGTGGAAAAGATAAAAAAAGAAGCCAGCCATAGAGTAAAAGAAGAAGAAGGTGATTGGTCGTGAAGAAGGGGTTAATAGTATGTTGGAATTCCTCGTCAGTCTAGTTTCCCAGGGGGTCGAAGTTCGTCTCCCCCTCGACGACTTGAGAGAGAGAAGGAGCGCCGTTGCTTCTTCTGCTTCTTGAAGTTCACCGCCTCGTTTTCTCCCCCTTGACCATAGCGTGAGAACCAAACACAGAAACACACAAAAGAGACACGTGGGTGGCACACAAAACGAGACCACGAGGGTTGACCGTGGCACACACACACACAGCACTGGGAATAAAGGCCACAAATACTAAGGGCAGGGGCCGAGCAACATAAAAGAGTTTATTCAAAACACAATTTCAGTTCGTTTAAATTGTGAAAAATATAGAGAGAAAAAACGTGCGCTGTGCCGTGACAATTGCAGCTTCAGCCACTCCCTCAGTCCATCTGTTATTAATTAAGCCATTCCCAACAAACCACGCTCAAGTCACTCCAACTACCAACACGTCACTGGCCAACTGCCTCAGTCACTCTTAATGCTACTAAGCCCCTCCCATTGTCATTAAATGCTGATAAGCCCATTCCCATTGTCGCAATTAAGTCATACTCAGTCCCTCCTAATAAAAATGGTGACAAGCTACTCAATCTATCCGTGACTTAAGTAATCCATCTGCTACTAAGCCACTCCCACTATTAAACAACCACACTCAAGTCACTCCTGTTGCTACTAAGCCCCTCCCGTTGTCATTAAAAGTTACTAAGCCCCTCCCATTGACATTAAATGCTACCAAGCCCCTTCCCATATGCTATTAAGCCTCTCCCATTCCCATTAAATGCTGCTAAGCCCCTCCCGTCGTCGCAAGTAAGTCATACTCAGTCCCTCCTAATAAAAATGGTGACAAGCGACTCAATCTCTCCGTGACTTAAGTAATCCATCTGCTACTAAGCCCCTCCCACTATTAAACAACCACACTCAAGTCACTCCTGTTGCTACTAAACACCTCTCACTACCAACACGTCACTGCCTTTGCTACCAAACCAGTAAACCACACTCAGTTGTGCCGCGTCAATTGTAGGTGCAGCAAGGTGTGCCATGACTCCATATTCTCGCAAACACACAGTGAACTGATGGCCCAATAAACCGAACCAAGCTTAACCGTGGACACATTAAACGTCCATTTTCTCGGTGACGTCACATGAACGGAAGAACCCACGCTAGAGATCCTTTCGCATCATCATCATCATGTGGATGATGATGATGATGGAAATGATGACGACGATGATCATGATGATCATTGTCACCACTTCCTCAATCATCCATTCATGAAAGATGACGTCACGCAACTCCCTTCCTGGAATCCGGTCTCATTGAGCGAAATGCATGAAATGGGTTCCTCTTCTCAGACACATTTTTCATTCATGAATTGCTTTTTTTTCTCCCCCCTTTTTTTCCGTCACGTGGCCGAGGTTAAATTTATACTAAAAAAAAAATAACATTTCAAATTTATAAATGGAACATGGCGGCTGATGTTTTTTTTTTTGTTCGCAAAACTTACGCTTTTATCCCGACGTTCAAAGGGCCGGATTTGCGATGGATCGACGCGGAAAACATACAATGACGAATCGGACGAATTTCAAGGTTCGCAAACGATTGAAAAATTGGACATTTGAAACAAATCCCACCGGAATTAAAGATCCAAGACTAAAATTCGTGCAGTCATCTTGTTCGAAAAAGAAACACGGAACGATGCGTTCTAATCACGGCCCTTTCACGCGCAACCCTGCGGGCACGTGATCCTAACCAGAGAACGACAGGGCGGATCGCTCCACGCGCACCCTTTGCACGTGAACCTAACTAGGGAACGACTGGCTGGATCGTTCCAAGCACTCTACGCGCACCCTGGCACGTGATCCTAACCAGGGAACGAATGGGTGGTTCGTTCCACGCGCACCTTGGCACGTGATCCTAACTAGATATCACAAAAGGGTACGTCATTTAAATTAAATATTCAAAAAAAATCCCTGTTCGAAATTATTCTCATACATGAAAAAATATTTAAATTTAAATTTGTATTCCTTTCAAATCAGGGCACCAGAGGTAATACGAGGCCACCAAGGGGCGCTCGGCGTAGGAGGGCGCTGCATGCCTGGTCCTCCAAACGGCTAGCCCTAAATTTAGTGCATCTGATGCAAAAGATGCTTTCGGGAGAAGGTATTGAGTGGGATGAGAACTAAGTCGATGGGCGGAGGCCAAGTCAAAACACGGATTAATAAACCCATAAATCATTTTTTCTCACCGGAAGTGGGCTTTTTTTCTTCCGTCGGGAGTCTGGGGTCAAAGGTCACCCTAACTCGTGCTCTACCTGCTTTTTTTCTTTTCTTAAATAGTCAGAAAAGTTTTGTGACACAGACAAATAGTGACCATACATGATGTCCATCTACACTACGGTTTTACCACCAGCAGGGAAAGACCTTCGTTTGTGGGCGCCACCTGGTGCCAGCCTTAGCCGGATGTCAGTCACCCCGAGGCCGGAAGTTCTATTTGCGTCCTGCCGCCAGGTGTCGCGGGCACACGCTTTTAGCCTCGTCCGCATTCCCAAAAAATCCCCCCTT
Source organism: Julus scandinavius (assembly GCA_034696685.1). Lineage (NCBI taxonomy): Eukaryota > Metazoa > Arthropoda > Diplopoda > Julida > Julidae > Julus > Julus scandinavius. Next base: position 13,644 of record JAQGAE010001252.1, read on the forward strand.
TTTAAAAAGCTGAATCGCAGACATCCAGACAGACGTCTGGGATCAAGGCGTTCATCCTTCTTCTTGGTAGCACATATAAAAAAGTGTCGGGAGTAAAAATATCCCTCTTTGTGCATCATCCCGTCAAAAAAAAAACCTGGATGCTACTCATTCAGAATGTGTGTGTAGGTTAAAAACGACCTTTGAAAAAGTACTTACAGCAGGTTAGCTACCCGAACAAGACGGGATGTGAACCGGAAACTAATGGGGCAGTGTTTTGAAACGGCACACTTAAACTAGGCACGACATTGTCGTGGCACACCACGAATATTAGAGGAACGTAGACATCCTAAACGCCATTCATCTTCCACGATCCTCACCGCTTTTTAAAACGTTCATTTCAATATATAGTTTACCATTTTCAGGCTTTAATAAACCCGAATAACCAATGAATTAATTAAAAGTGGAAAAATGCCGACCATCTTGTTCGAGAAATGAAGAAGAATGGAACGGCGCGTGCGTTCCACAGTTGCCATGGTTACGTTCCAACTTGCCTCGCGCAAAAAAATATCCTAACCACGCAGTGAATGCACGCCAGGCTATGTTACACATCTATAGAAACTGACCGATTAGGTAACAAATTGACCATGAAGCTGAGGAGTTAATTAAACCAAAATTAACCTCACAAAAAAAAAAAAAAATTGACCGAAATTAACGAAAACAAACGTTGCTTTTTAAGCAACGTTTGAAGTACTTACATGTCGAGAGCCTCGTCCAATGCAGGATTTCTTCCATGTAGTTTACGCGGCTTTACGTACAGTATTTATAACATAAGGACCCAAAGGCACGTAACTAAAGCCAATATTTCACATTACTGATGCAAACACGCCGACTACACCATGAATTCAACTGATTTCAGGCCATTTTAAGCCGAGAAAAATGCCGGTTGGAATTCCGAAACAGCCGCCATCTTGTTCGAAACACATTGGAACGCAAGCACGCGCCAGTCGAATCTAGCGCCTTCTAGTAGCGAATATCGGCAACCGTGTTAAAAAGGTTAAAAATCTGATTTTTAACAACATAAACCGTCGTTTCTCGGTGTTTTTACATAGAAATATTCATCGGTGATTAAAGCGGGTTTACTCAGCTCTACGATGAGCATCAACTGCGAGAAACCCACTGCTTTTATTTCGCTGGCACTTGTGTTAAGAAAAAAAAAACGTATTGGGTGTAATAATAAAAAAAATGTTAAAAATTCAAAGAAAAAAAAAATACAAAAAAACGGGGTAAATTTGTAAATCGGTCACATTCTTCGCCGCCCATCTGATAAGAGGGTAGGGTAGGGTCATAGAGAGTGAGTGGAGGCTGTTTAAAAGGCCTAAAAATCGGCCACTTTTTTAAGCCTATGTCAAGCAGTTTATTAGCTCAAGAATGCAGTCTGCAATAAATGCCGGAATTCGACAATGGTAATAAGAAGAAAATACCAAACAAAAAAAAAAATATTAAAAAAACCAGTCAAAAAAGACCACAAAAAAAAACCTCATAGGAAACGTTAAAAAGGGGAGGTGAATCGAAAGGTGGCGCTGCATTCCTACCTCATTTTTGTGATGGCCTTGAGTTGCCTTGACCGACAGGTTGTTGCTCACCAGGTGGCGCCCCCCGCCGACCGCTATTTGAACAGGTGTCGAAGCGCCGTACAAAAAAAAAAAACATCTCCCTGCAAATATTCAAGAAGAAGAAGAATGTGTTCAGAAGACATTGATGAATAAATAAAAAAAATAAAAAAACATGGGGTGAAAAGGGTGAAGGGGGCGCTGCGTGCAAACACGGATTCAATTGGTCAAAAAACAAACATTTCATTATGTGGACTCGTGGTCACGTGTGTTGCAGTTCCCGGAAGTGGACAACACGCTAGGTGGAGCTGTAGAAATACCAAGTTTTTTTTTGTGAAATCCTGCATAAACTTCTCAAATGAGTTAATTTACCCATTTTACAAGGATTTTTTTAAACATCATGCACATTTTATAAGAAATTTCTCAAAATATTAATCAAAAAGTTATCACGAAATCGCTTAAAATTTAAAGACAGATGATTTTGATACGAAGAATGTGTTTACCCAAAACGAGCCAATGACATCGCAGCATTTCGTAACATTGACACCAATCATCCAAAAATTTCCCAACTGCGCCCTATGACGCTTATGAATCACACAAAATCACAATCCAATGAGTAATCACAAACAATTTATCTTATAAAAGATTGTTTCCTTATATCCATTGTCATCATGGAATCCAAAAATATAGCTAAGCGGTCCCCTTTTTTTGGGGAGCCGCGACAATTTTGAACCGTGTTTAACGTGTCGTCAATTGAAGTTGGAAACTTTGTTCTATTTCACTACAATTCGAATGAAATACTCCTTCTAATCATCAGGAATTTTAATAGAATAACAAGCGTGAAAGAAACGCACGCACCATCAATAGAATATGGAATATAGAACACAGAATTTTAAAAAAAAGAATGTTTACGTTCTATATCACTAGAATTCGAGAAATAAAAATAAAGAAAAAAGAATGCCTTCTATTAATCAGGGATTCTATACGCAAAGTGCCTCTATAGAAAAAGAAGAATACCACGTTCTATATCACTATAGAATTCGAAATAAAGAAAAAAAAGAATGCCTTCTATCAATAAGGGATTCTATACGTGAATAGTGCAACTATATAGAAAGAGAAGAATCGCACGTTCCATATCACTATATAAAATATGAAAAATATGCGGCGCATTCTAAACTTCAAACTAAACGCAGGAAGGAAGGACATGTAGTATAGTGACGTTGAGGTCAACTATTTGCCTTTTATGTGGACAGCAGCAGCGGGGGTTTTGAAAGGGAAAGGAAGGACACACACACTTAGTCACGTGGTAATATGTTTAGGAATCCCAAGGCGTCCATTGATTGGTCAGTGGGTCAACAAATTCATGGCTTTGGAATTTCGGCCAGTGGGGTTTTATTGGTGCATTCCACACACGCCAACTACTTCCGCCTTCATTACACCCGAATTATGCATGAGGAACAGAAAAATATGGCGGCTTTTAAATGACGACATTAACAGAAAAACCCCAACGACGTGCTTTAGGAATGTGGCTTAACCCTAAAAAAAAACACGCCATTTTCACTAAATGGCTCAAATTGTCACGGCACATTATAAATGCCAGAATAGACGAAAACTATTATATACAAGCCCATACATGGCAATAAATGACAAATACAAGCCCATGCATGCATGTCTTTTATGATAAATACAAGCCCATGCATGGTCCTAACTGACAATTACAATTCCATACATGGTCCCTATCTGACAAATACAAGCATTGTCCAATCTGACAAATACAGGCCCATACATGGTCTTCTATGACAAATACAATTCCATAAATGGCCCTATCTAATAACTACAAGCCCATGTATGGTCCAATCTGACAAATATAGGCCCATACATGGTCTTAAATGACAAAAACAGGCCCATACATGGTCTTAAATGACAAATACAGGCCCATACATGGTCTTAAATGACAAATACAGGCCCATACATGGCCTTATACGACAAATACAAGCCAATACATGGTCCTATCTAATAACTACAAGCCCATGTATGGTCTAATCTGACAAATACAGGCCCATACATGGTCTTAGATGACAAATACAAGCCCATACATGGTCCTAAATGACAAATGCAGGCCCATACATGGCCTTATACGACAAATACAATTCCATAAATGGTCATATCTAATAACTACAAGCCCATGTATGGTCCAATCTGACAAATATAGGCCCATACATGGTCTAATCTGACAAATATAGGCCCATACATGGTCTTAGATGACAAATACAAGCCCATGCATGCATGTCTTTTATGATAAATACAAGCCCATGTATGGTCCTAACTGACAATTACAAATCCATAAACGGTCCTATCTGACAAATTCAAGCCCATTCATGAAGTTAATTTACTCAAAACGTGAATTTTATCAAAATACAAGATTGGTAGCTGCTTTAGACCTTTCCTCGAAGAAAAACCAAAGTCCTACACTTTTCGAGGGTTTCTTTAGCAAGTGGCCTTTTAATTAAATCAAAGTGCCAAAGCAGGCTAAAGTATCCACATTTTACGCTATTTGAATACAACGATAGAACAATGAGTAACTAAGGTAGTATGTATAAAAATGTAAAAAAAAAATTGGAAATCCATTGCCAAGATTCAGATTGAAGTAAAAGATTTCCAGGAAGAAAATTTGGTGTTGAAAGGGTTAAAAAACTTCGCAATTGAGACAACGAAACGACGCGCCTGTGAGACACGCAAAAAACAAGAGGCTGAAGAAGATGAGAAAAAAAAAAAAAAAAGGTAATTGAGGAAAGCAACGAGACTGTTGTGGCTACAACGACCCCACAACACGAATCAAAAGAGGCTAAACATTAAAACACTTCAAAGATGGCGGCTCAACAAATTCGAACGTCCCGTGGGGTGGCGATGGTATATAGGGACCCCACGCGGTTAAAAACGTTAATGGTGCCTCGACAACTTTGGTTTCGTGATTCAGTGTGCCTTGACAATGTTGGCTTCCGGCTCACTGTGCCACGAATTGAAATAGTACACTGCTCTATAGGTAATGAGAGACCGTATATCCTTGTCCGCCATTTTGATAGTGACAAAAAAGTAGTATTTTATGCAGATTTGCATAAAATCTGAAAAATTCTTGAAGTCAAAAAAACGCATCCTGATCGTTCATCCGGGTCATCGTTCCATTTTCACTTCAGTCTATACGTTTATGTAAAAAAAAAAGAAAGAAAAAATTGAATAAAACCAGAAATTTTAACATAAACCCAATGGGAGAATTCAGTGCATTCCGCATAATAGGGCCACACGTAATCTTCCCCAGACATTTCCCCTGCAAACAGGTGTTCGATTTGTATATTTTAATACATCGATAAATGTGGATGGAGCAGCGTTTAGAATGAGGGTCATGTTTGCGTTGTTCTCTTATCGATTCGAACGCGGGTTGGACGGATAAAAAAAAAAACATATCAAAACAGGAAAAACCTCGAAAATCAGAAGAAAAAGTGCAACAAAAAGAGATAAGTTTTAAGAAGTTTGTCATTAAAACTGAAATTCGAACACGAAAAAAAGGAACGTCGGGGAAATTCGAACGCACTAAATAGGAATTGTATATAGGACTAAAAGTTCGAACGCCCTATAAAATGGAATTCGAAGGAAATTCCGACAATAAGAAAGAAGTGGTACAGAACTCGAACATTAAAAAAGAACAAAGTATAACAGAAAGGAAAAGAAAACTGAACAGAAACGAAAAGAAAACGCATGCACTAAAAAGAACTATGTATAACTAAATTCGAACACCTTTTTTTAAGGCGTTCTTTTTAGAACAGAAGAGAAAAACTAACGCACTATAATGCAAATAGAACTGAAATTCGAACACTGAAAAAAGAAATCGCCGAATAGATCTAAAACCAAGGTTTAGAGAACCCTATAAAAGGAACAAGCGAAATTCGAACGCAGCAAAAAGAACAAAAACGAACTATATACATATATATATATATATATATAACTAAATCCGAACGCCTTTTGTAAGGCGTTCTTTTTAGAACTGAAGAGAAAATCGAATAGCATGCAGGAAAACAGAAGCGAAAATCGAACGCAGCAAAACAGAACAAAACCGAAATTCGAAAGCACTAAAACGAACGGAAGCGAAAACGCACTCAAGGAATTTACAACAAGTTCGAATACTAAAATAAAAAGTCTGTGGATGGAAATCTAACGCTATAAGAGTCACTAAAAAAAGGCAACTAAAATGCATTATGGAACAGCGCGTATATAGTGAATTAGAACGCCTATCCACACAGACGTTCACAGGTCTTTCCATCTCTTAACAGTTTCCGAGACATTTCTCAAAATTAAAAAATTCAGTTGAACAGCCTTTTTTTAAAAAACATTTTTGCCGAAGGAAAGGGGGATAAAAAAAAAATGCAAAATGCAGGCTGCTCATTTTTCATACGTTATTCCTCGGCCAAAAATCGACATTCCAGAGGAACAGGAATGTGGCTTTTTTATGGACAACAGGTTTCTCTGTTGATGATGTGTGCCCTCCCCCCCTCACTCCTCCTCTCCTCCTCCCCTCCTCCCCCCTCGGGCGGCGGCCTCGCCAGACTGTTTGTCTCTGGACGTGGTGCTTTTTTTTTGTCTTGTTGTTGGTGACCCACAGGCAACACTTTGCTGCACCGATCAATTAGACCAAGAAGAAAAATTCGGCGAAGGGGTTAAGAGTTCACGAGGGAGGAGGGGGGGGGGGGTAAAAAGACGACTTCCGGGGGGTCCTCTTGGGGGAGGGGAACGCCCCACCCCACGCACACGGTCAACAGGTGGCATTCCGAGGAAACCCTCACCCCGGGTCCACGTCCTTCGAAAACGAACTCGAAATCTACACTATACAGTAGAACCTGTCTAAATGCATCCTGCGTAAACTAATAAACCTCTCTAAAAGCATAAAATGTGTCGGTACCGACACGGGGGAACATTTTTTCACCGGTCCCAAGAGTTTGCTTTTAAGACAGGTTCTACTGAATATGGCGTTCGATTACACTCAACACTAAACTTTTGTGTTGACTTTTCATAAACAGTTCCACGCGCGTTGAATGGAACGCGCTATTTCGAATGGAACGCACTATTTCGAATGGAACGCACTATTTCGAATGGAACGCGCTATTTCGAATAGAACGCACTATTTCGAATGGAACGCGCTATTTCGAATAGAACGCGCTATTTCGAATGGAAAGCGCTATTTTATTATTATTATTATTATTATTATTATTATTTATTCACTACGCAATTTTCGAATATTTCGAATGGAACGCGCTATTTCGAATGGAACGCACTACTTCGAAGGCCAGCGTGATTTTCGAACGTCACGCGTATTCGAAATTCTTCACGTTCCAAATAGTGCACGATGGAAGACGACCTAAATACGGGGTGTTTCAAAAATGAAGGAAATTCCTCATTCGCTGATAAAAATGTTTGGGAATTTCCTTTTTTTTCCGTGGGAATAAGTTTAATTGTGAGGAGGAGCACGCAGAGAGAGCATCCTGTTGGATATCCGAAATTAAGGTCGTGTGGCCACGTCCTTCGCGTGCCATCGTGAGAGGGAAGCACAACCCGCAGTGCCGCTGTGCCGTGCGGGGAAAATCCAACACACTATTTACCATCCTCTACGGTGGCTCATAGGACAACTGATGAATTGCTGTGTTTTACAACCATTTTCAGCCCACGCATCAAATTGTCGCGGCACACTGGACAAGAGGGAAGGGGAGCTACAACACGACACGTTTTTCTTTTTTCAAGAAAAGGTTTTCTATACATTTTTTCACAATGAAAAATGGTGTTTTCAATACAATATTCTGCTCAAAAATGACCCTTGGTATATAAAAAGTAGTCTTTTGTGAAATACATAGCTCAATAGGCAAATGGATTTCAAACTACGGTGGCTCACAAAACCGCACACGACAAAAATGTTTCATTTCTCAATATTTAAACCTTTAAGGGGGATTAAAACCCTATCCCTTTCAATGGGAAAATTTGCAAAGACACTCGCAGTCAAACAAAAAAAGATTAAATAAAAATAAAAATTGTTTAAAATAGCTTCATAAATCAGCAAGGTACTGTTCGTGTCATTTTTCACGTTAAAATAGTAGATTTTTTAAATTAAATTATTTGAATTTTTGCACTCACAACTTGCCTATCTCATGCTGGCAGCGTGTGCAAAATAACGGACATTTTTCAAAATTGTATATTAATTTTTAAAAGATCTACCAAAACAACAAGTGGATGCCCTTGCTGATCCATCAGGCCACCCCAAACAATTTTCACCCCCACCGAAACCTCCCTCATTCAACTGTGAGTATCTTCGCAAGCCCGACCCATTGAAAAGGATAGGGTTCTATATCTCCTGAAATTAAGAATAAACTACCATTTCAAAGTGAAAAACGACAAGTGGAGGCCCTTTCTAATCCATCATGCCACCCCAAACAATTTTCACCCCCACCCAAACCTCCCTCATTCAACTGTGAGTATCTTCTCAAGTCCGACCCACTGAAAAGGATAGGGTTGTGATCCCTCTTAAAAAACACAGGAATTTCATTGTCTCTCATAAAGACCATTGATAAACATCAGAATGTTTTAATTTGAAATTCATGATCTGAACGAATATTGGATATCTTTTAAATTTCTCCTGTATTGAAAGTTTGTAAAAAAAAAAACCCACAGGAGTTGAATGTACAATATGGAGCTACGGTGGCTCGTAAGACCACCGAGGAATCTCATTTGGTCCGGTCAGAGCCATTGTCTGGTGTGGCCGTGGCGTTAATAATAACAATAAATAAAAAAAAGTGCAAAAGTTTTCCTTCTCCCGGAACTCCTCCTCCTGAGTTATGCTCGGAATGTGGTCCTCCTGAAGACGCCGCCATCCTCCTCCTCCTCCTCCTCCTCCCCCTTTTGGCCCACCGGCAAACAACTAAAACTCGTCGACTTTATCAATGGCCCACGACTCCTCAAATATTTATCCACAAGAAGAACCTCCATCGCTCATCAGCGCCCCCTCTCTTTTGCACTGTCCTGTTGGGAGGCCGGCGACTACTCTTTTTTTCCCACGGGTAAATAATGGAAACAAACAATAAAAAAAGGGGCGAAAAATGGAAATCAATGCCACCGATTTATAAAAAAAAACCTTCTTCTTCTTCTTCTGAAGGTGCGTGGAGATAAAAAAAAAACAAAAAAAAAACAGGGCCTCCTTAAGTTATGCAAAGCCAAATACAATAGTATTCCACTAGACGTCTGCATAACTATAGGTATATGTCTATAATAACGCATTAGATGAAGTATGGAATACGTACTAAAAGCGAGTACTGGAAGGGGTATGGAATTTGTACCAGATGAGGTATGAAGAAGGGAATATGTACTAGATGAAGTATAAAATATGGAATATGTACTGGATGAGGGACGGAAAGTGTACTAGTTGAGGCATGGAATATGTACTGTATGAAGTATAGGGAATATGTACTAGATTAAGTATGGAATATGTACTGGATGAAGTATAAAGTAGGGAATATGTACTAGATGAAGTATAAACAATGGAAAATGCAGTAAATGAAGTATAAAATATGGAATACGTACTGGATGAGGAACGGAAAGTGTACTAGTTGAGGCATGGAATGTGTACTAGATGAACTATGAAATATGTACTGGATGAGGCATGGAATGTGTACTATAGATGAAGTATGGAATATGTACTGGATGAAGTATATAAAGTATGGAATATGTACTGGATGAAGTATATAAAGTAGGGAATATGTACTGGATGAAGTATATAAAGTAGGGAATATGTACTGGATGAAGTATATAAAGTATGGAATATGTACTAGATTAAGTATGAAATATGTACTAGATGCAGTATAAAGTATGGAATATGTACTAGATGAAGTATAAAGAACGGAAAATGCACTAAATGAAGTATAAAATATGGAATATGTACTGGATGAAGCATGGAATGTGTTCTACATGAAGTATAAAGTATGGAATGTGTACTAGATGAACTATGAAATATGTACTGGATGAGGCATGGAATGTGTACTATAGATGAAGTATGGAATATGTACTGGATGAAGTATATAAAGTAGGGAATATGTACTAGATTAAGTATGAAATATGTACTAGATGCAGTATAAAGTATGGAATATGTACTAGATGAAGTATAAAGAACGGAAAATGCACTAAATGAAGTATAAAATATGGAATATGTACTGGATGAAGCATGGAATGTGTTCTACATGAAGTATAAAGCAGGGAATATGTACTAGATGAAGTATGGAATATGTACTGGATGAGGCATGGAAAGTGTACTAGATGAGGCGTGGAATATGTACTAGATGAAGTATGGAATACGTACTAAAAGCGAGTACTGGAAGGAGTATGGAATGTGTGCCAGATGAAGTATAAAGAAGGGATTATGTACTAGATGAAACAGCATATGTACTAGATCAAGGAGGGAATATATGTATGGAATTTGTACTGGATGAAGTATAAAGTATGGAATATGTACTACAAGCCGAGGAATGGAACATCATCCCAATGTGCTGGATGAGGTATGGAATGCGTACATGTAGACAGACACCTGAAAATGGATTAGTGGATGGAAATGTACTATTAGAGCAAAGGAATGCTAATAATGCTAGTTGTTCTAATGCCAAATGTCAGCCACCAGACGGCGCTTTTCACACATTCCATTTGGAATTAAGCGCTTAAGCCTCTCTGTTTTTATTGCCTCATCAGCTGATAAATGCGGAAGAAGTTTGCCAACTTTTTTTTTGTCCTCCATCATAGAGAGAGAAAGAGAGAACTTTGACCTCGGGATTCCATCTGCCGGAAGTCACTTCACCCCTTATGCAAAACCTCTCGTTGACACTGTCTGTCTAGATCCGCTATTTAATTCGCGAGATACTGTCTAGAGAAAGTCACATTTTTCACGTTTGTGCCATCCAAAACCATGAATGAATGGGACCCTACATAAAACTGCCACATCTAGATTACTAATGTCGTTTCTTAGACCAATCGACAGAGGATGAAGTGCACAAGACAGTTTTCTCAGACACTGTCTGTCTACCACCATTACTTTTCGAGTTACTGTCTAGAGAAAGTCAGATAGCAACCAAAACGAGGAAACACGCCATATCTCGAGCAGTAATACTCTTCTAAAGTCGTTTCTCAGACCAATCGACAGAGGATGAAATACAGAAGACAGTTTTCACAGACACTGTCTGTCTACCACCAGTACTTTTAGAGTTACTGTCTAGAGAAAGTCGGATAGCAACCAAAACGAGGAAA